>MKEJ01070544.1:0-13879 GCA_001753735.1 Embelia ribes | reverse complement strand
TATATATATATATATATATATCAACTTTTTATAGTATTAAATTAATAATAATAACAAACATTACACCTAGGAGTGGTAAAGCGGGCCGGGCTGGCCCGCCCCGAGCCGGCCTTTGTGCAGGACGGGGCGAATTGATCCGCCATCGTGAGTTGGGTTGAGCATTCCAACCCATCTCATTTTCTAGTGGGTTGATTGGTTGGCCCGCCAAAGAGAGAAATGTAATAAATGGGTTGGCGGCTTGACCAGCTAAAAAAATATACAATTATTAAAAAATAAAAATACTAGGTAAATAAACAATGCAATAATAATGTATCCTTAAATCGGTGATATCGTTTGCAACATCAAATATTTAACATGAATCATATTAGGATAAAAAGAAATCAAGATTACTCATTTAAAATTTAAATCATGTACCTTTGATTCAAAAATCCTAGTAGCAATACTATTAAAGTGATAATTAAAAATCCTAGTAGTAGTAGCAACTTGTAATTTAAAAATCCCACAACTTACAAACCAAATTCATAATCCAAACACAAAACAAATGACATCATATAATTTAAAATAAACTAATTATTGCTCATCGTTTTCCACCTCAATAATATTAACCTGAAAATCCTATTAACCTAAAAAAATTAGGCGGGCTAGCAGGTCAATCCGCCCCGACCTGCTCTTATTCCCTTTTTTGGGCGGGTTGGATGGAGCGGATCAAGATGGGTTGATGGGTTGACGTCCTCAACCCAACCCACCAAAAATGGTGGGTCAAACAGGCAAACCCGATGGGCCTAACCAATTTTGCCACCCCTAATTACACTTACCCTCAATTTTTCTTAAAAGGCATTTAAGTCTTTGCCACGTGTATTAAGAAAAATACTAAAAAATAGTGACAGTTAAAAGAGTAAATTGGAAAAAAATAATAATTTATACATGCTTGGCTTTTTAAAATAATACCTAAAAAAAAGAAAAAAAATCAAAAAATACACTTAAAAATATTGACATATTTAAAAATAAGCTCAATCACGGGGTGTTAAAATGGTCTGCAACCCGATATACTAACCGAATCTGTCAGGTAGGATATCAGGTAGAAATATAAGCTTAATTCCTTTTTTTGGGCGGGTTCGGTGGAGCGGGTCAATGTGGGATGATGGGTTGACGTCCTCAATTCTACCCGCCAAAAATGGTGGATTAAACGGGTAAACCCGACAAGCCCAACCAATTTTACTACCTCTATCACACCTGCCCTCCATTTTTCTTAAAAGCCGTTTAAATCTTTGCCACGTGTATTAAGAAAAATACTAAAAAATAGTGACAGTTAAAAGAGTAAATTGGAAAAAAATAATAATTTATACATGCTTGGCTTTTTAAAACAATACCTAAAAAAAAGAAAAAAGAAATCTAAAAATATACTTAAAAATATTGACATTTAAAAATAAGCTCAATCACATGCAAGGGTGTTAAAATGGCCTGCGACCCGACATTCTACCCAATATGTCGGGTCAGACCCGGCTCAGACCCGTCGGATCTAGATCCGTGTCCTATCCAAACCACTTTGAGTAGGGCCTGGTTCTCTTCATATTTTTTCTCACCCGATCCTCATCCATACCCAACGGGTAAGCCTGAGGCTTGAACCTGCGGGCAGCTGAAAATTTATAAATATATAAAAAGAAAAGGCCCGACCTAAACTCAAAAATCCGATAACTATATTTGGGGTAGGGTATCGGTATAGATTATAAGCTCAAGCCCGGACCTAAATCCGGATCCGATCCGAAGATTAATGTGAACCCGAAAGACCCTACCCAGATCCAAAAAAATGTGCTAGACCGGACCGAGCAAGGTTAATTTGGCAGCCCTAATCACATGTATTGAATTGACGCTAGTTTCACAAATTTATCTCTAACTTAATATGGGATGTTAACATTTGAGAACGCAAAACACATTAAATACGGACTATTTTAGAAATTTGCAATTTTTTGTGTCATTTATTTTTGGTAATGAATTTTACTTTCAAACGCATCAAAAAATGGAAAGATTGACAATAATTTGGAAACAGAGATAATAACATATTTATAAACAAATATGTACGCATAAATATTGTAATGTATGTTAAGATAATATTTTTAGTTGTTAGATCTTGATATCTATGTCAATAAAAACATGTCTCTCAAGTATAAGTAACATGGTTTTGTTTGAAGGCATTTTATTTACTCATTTCTATACTTTATATTCAAAGATAGAATTTACTGAGCGTATGACTTTACTTTGGAGAGAGGGGGACACATAAATATAAATTTTACTAGATTGGCATAACTTATGTCATAAAATTTTCATATAATAAATTTAACATTAAAATAATAAATAAATATTTTACATAAAAATTTTTGATTAAAAAAAAATTATAAAATAACTATAGCCCTTAACAAATCCGCATTTGAGGGTTAGCCACATCTCAACCGCTCATACATGGAGCAGCAGCCAGGAAAGGAAAAAAAAGAGAAAAACAAATTAGAAAACTCAATTTTCTCTGATTTTTATCCTATTGTTAACTTTGGGTTGGTTTGTTCCAGCTAATTTAAGCAAGAAAAAATTACTTTTCTTTTTCTGGAAAAAATAACTTAATTGATAGTACAATTTAAAATTTTCAGTGTACTTTAATTAAAATAATAAATTAATTCAATTTAACAGTTGCATAATTAAATGCATTTCAATTTTTTAAGTAAAAATAAAAAGCTATTAAATCTATTTTAATAGAGAGGGAGAGGATGAGAGAGGTACGGCAGCAAATATAATTTATTATATATATATATATATCAACTTTTTATAGTATTAATAATAACAAACATTACACCCACGGCTACAATAGAAAAGTTGTTCAACTTTTTGGGACAATCTAAAAAATTGATTTTTTAACTATTCTTTTGAAAATAGAAATTAAACTATATATCATGACAGACTAAAAAAAATACAAACCTACCATTAATTGAAAAAAGAAACCTTAAATAGAAGAAAGAAGAAGAAGAGATGTACCTCAAGGATAGATTCAAAATTAGGACTATCAACAATTTCCGGTGAAAAAACCACAACAAAAGTGGATCCTCGATGAGCCTCAAAATAAGGCTGAGCCTCTCTCATCATTTTCACAAATTTTGTGTTTCCAATTTCTCCTCCATTTAACAAGCTTTTACTCCCATTTTTTTCACTGTGACACTTTATCAAAAACCCTTTTTTTCCTTTCTTCACACACTTAATGCCTTCGATGGATTTATCTAAATACCCACTACAAAAATTACAAAAAACTCCATCATCTCGTTGGGAAACCAAAGCTCTTGATCTGGAAATATCCATTGGGATCCTCCTGAAAATTACTACAATCAATATATATATATATATATATATATATGTGATAAATACGCAGCGAACCGTTGAAGTGAGAGGTTGGAAAAGATGGAGCA
Source organism: Embelia ribes (assembly GCA_001753735.1). Taxonomy (NCBI): domain Eukaryota; kingdom Viridiplantae; phylum Streptophyta; class Magnoliopsida; order Ericales; family Primulaceae; genus Embelia; species Embelia ribes. Next base: position 10,433 of record MKEJ01070544.1, on the reverse strand, counting down.
AGTGATAACGACTAGGGGAAGAGAAAGTGTGTGGCATAGATATAATGTTTGTGATTTAATATTAAAAATTAATTAGTTTTTTTTAGGTATTTTAAATATTAAATCGATAAAACAGTACGGTACCTTTCCCAAGACTAGGAATGGTATGTTGACACGTGTTTCTTGTACCAATTACATATGGCCTTCCCCAAGTAATGACAGGTGAAGAGTGGGATTTGTATTTAGCCTGCTTTCAAGGTAAAGTTCAAATTTTTTGTGTATATGTTACAAGATAATCATGTAGTTGCATTTTACAGATGCAACTTTTACACACGTGTGGGCTTGTTTGGTACTTTGGCTATGAGCTTTAAGCTCAAGCTTGTGTGTCAACATTTGCTNNAACTAAATGAACGAGTTTGGTAAAACGAAGGTGAGCTATACTATTGGATCATGTAATTTCAACAAAAATTCTATTTGGTCTACGTAGTTTCAATTGCAATAGTAAGAATCCCATGCTTTGATAAATTGATAGATCCAGTCTCACCCCCAAATTTTAGATGAATGACATATTTGGTCCTTGCTTTGGTTTTTTCTCGTATTGGAAAAAAGTAAAATGTTAAAGTTAGAAGTAGTAGTGATCATTAGACCAGCATTTTTGCGGGTTTACTCTCAGACCCACTGGGTAGACCCTCACCTGCCCTGCAATAGATCCGTACATGCTCCACACCTGCAGTAATGGAGGGCAGGTATGAATATGAGAAGCAGACCTGCGACCCGCAAAATTGCCCCGCAGACCAATATATAAACAATTAAAATTTTCTATATAAATACATGGTGTGGGTATAAGCCTCATATTTATTTTCTCAGACCCGTGGCAACCTGCAAACCCACGGCGGCTTGCAGAACTAGACCAGTAGACCTGGGATCCGTCGAGTATGGGGAGGGTAAACCCGCCTGGTCTAACGAACATCCCTAGTTAGAAGAATGTAAACATAATCCTAATAAAAAGACAATGTTATCTCCATATAAACTGCATATTAGTCACTTAATATGATTTTCATTTATTTTGAGTTGATAATAAGGATCAATTGTGTCACTTGTTCAAAACTTAGGAATTATGTTAAAAAAATTAAAACTATGGGGAACAAATACAATTTTCAGTAATACAATAGGGACTGTTATTATGATTAACCCTGAAGGAATTATGCCTTTACTTGGTTCGAATATTTTTGTCACATGTTATACCTATTCAATTTTTATTTATTTATTTATTTATTTTTTTTTTTTTTTTGGGGCCAAAGCAAGTACCGATTTGTAGTCTTTACAGCAATAATCATTTTTTAATTTTTGGTATGGGCCATTGATTTGTAGTCTTTTTAGCAATAATTAATTGTGTACATCCCGCATATCCCATGGTCTATCTAATTGGTGAATCAAAATTACTTTTATTCTTTCAAGCATTAAATTACGGTGTAAGTTGAGCTTAGTCTTGTTAGAACTCGATTCGTTCCTTCAGAAATATCTACTAGCTTAATTTTAAACATATATATATATATAAAATTTTCTAGTTTATATATTAGTATTGATTTTCTCTCACTTACGTATTAATTACTTAATGGAAGCATATATAAAAATTCTAAATATATGTCTGTATAAAATCTTCACCCGGCTTAAATCCGAAAAAGCAAAAACTTTCAGCTTATAAACCAATTTTAATTTTGTATATATGTGAGGCTAAAAGCTTTTTGTTGGATCAGTGGAAGGATAGTCCACCTCATTGTTGGGCCGTGTGTCCAATTTGCTAAATGTCTGGCCCAAAATTAAAGGATGCATTTATGTGAAAATTAGCAAAAATCATTTTAGGTGTTTTTGCTCTCGTTGAGAGTCGAACTCAAGACCTCCCGCTTACTAAACGGGTGCTCTAACCAACTGAGCTACGAGAGCAACATGTCCATTCGAAACATTCTTTACATAAATATTTTAAAGGTAATAGACGTAAATTACTAATTTAGTAAATTGTGACAAATTAATCACAAGTTCACAACTATACTATTAAAATGAATCAGAGGTGACCGAGTGTTCTTGTTTCCGTGACAACTATATTCGACGCACTCAAGTAGTGTAGATGCGGGATGGTTGTTACCATCTGTAAACCACAATCAATTATTGGGCTCGTGTTGTAATTCACAATTAGCGCTCAAATATTTCGAGTTAACAGTTACTTTAGCATGCAAGTCTAACCGTTTCACCCATGTAGGCAGAACTGCGTTGGCCAACCATGATTAATATTCATTATGTCATTGTAAATTTCATGTCTAGATAATAATTAGCATATTTTTTTGACTTACTATAAGTTCTTTGTCAAAAAGCATAGAACGTTAGTACTTGATGATTCAAGTTCTTTATCACAATTAGTTATTTCTTTTCTACTTGGCGCATACTTGTCAGTCCGTAATTGGTGTTTGCACCATTTTGGTGCAAACTTGGTAGTACCAAAACTCCTCGCTTTCCAAATATCCAAAGTACAAAACTAGATTTGTGCCAAACGCGAATGGAAAAAATAGCATTTATTATCAGAGCACAAAATGCGGCAAGACTTGAGATCTACGCTTGTAATGTCAACTTATGGAACTTCGGAATGCTGCAACATTTATGAAATCATGTGTAACACATTAATTTATAGATAAATTATAATTTTGTTTACGTTCTCTGGTAATAGATTTATAATTTTTAGGTGAAGTGTTTTGGTTGCTGAGTCACTCTTAACCATGGAAAGGTACAGAGGAGGGGGTTCGGCATGGTCGTTTCTTAAAAACAGACCTCTTCTTCATGTTGTGGTCGTGGGCTCGTTGGGCCTTCTCGTGGCATGGACACTTTGGTCAATTTCCCCTATGCCCTACGCTTCGAATCTACCCGTAAAGGTCAGATCAGTATTCGAAGGCATCGTCCATGATATTGATAAGACTTGTATTGACCCGAGGCAGGGGCCATTGTACGACGACCCCAGTCTTAGCTACACAATAGAAAAACCTATCAAGAAGTGGGACAAAAAGAGACGGGATTGGCTCAAGAAATACCCTTCTCGTGCAATCGGAGCACGTGATCGGATCCTCCTAGTGACGGGATCTCAGCCGTCACCTTGCAAGAACCCGATTGGTGATCATTTGTTGTTAAGGCTTTTCAAGAACAAGGTTGATTATAGCCGGATCAATGGCTATGATATCTTCTACAATAATGCTTTACTCCACCCGAAAATGGACTCTTATTGGGCCAAGATATCGGTGGTCCGGTCCGCCATGGTGGCCCATCCAGAGGCCGAGTGGATTTGGTGGGTCGACTCGGATGCAGTGTTTACGGATATGGATTTTCAGCCCCCGATGAAGAGATACAAAGGTTATAATCTCATCGTGGGCGGAAGACCTGAATCTGTTTACGAAAAACCAAGCTGGCTCGGGCTCAATGCCGGTGTTTTCTATATAAGGAATTGTCAATGGTCCATGGACTTCTTGGAGGAGTGGGCCAAGATGGGCCCACAAACTCCGAACTACAACAAGTGGGGCAAGATCTTAGCTTCGACGATCAAAGATAAGGAATATCCGAATTCGGACGATCAAACGGCTATGGTTTATTTGCTTCTGAAACAAAAAGATAAGTTGGGCGATAAGGTGTTTCTCGAGCACGAACATTGCATCCAAGGGTATTGGGAAGGTTTAATCGGATCATTCGATAACATTACTAACAATTACGCGGGCTTAGAAAAGAGTAAGCGGGAGTTGAGGAGGCGACATGCGGAGAAAGTGAATCGGGCTTATAGTGGATTGTGGGAGAAATATCTAGGCATTGCCGGGTATAAGAATGATGCGGGGAAGAGGCCATGTATTACTCACTTTACGGGGTGTCAGCCTTGTAGCGGGGAGCACAACTCGATGTACACCGACGACTCTTGTTGGAAGGGAATGGAGAGGACGTTGAATTTCGCCGATAATCAAGTATTACGCAATTATGGTTTTGCGCACTCTAATCTTTTAGATTCTTCTTCGGTGTTGAATATTAGAAAATGAGTATTATGTTTTATTTCAAATATCGAACATTCCAACATTTTCTTTTCCAAGATTTTATGCACCAAATGTGGTGTAAGGTTTTTTATTTTTTTTAATCATAGCCAAGGTATTTCCTCTCTGCGACAAAAGTGTCACAATGCATCTCTATTGTTGTCTAATTATTAAATTATAAATAAAAAATTTATCAACAAAAGGCTCGACACAATGAAACATTTTAGATGTAGATGCGATACATATGTGAAATATATCAACGCCAAAATTTTCAAATAACATAAGTAACCAAATTAAGGTTTTTACTTGTTACTTATGCAACTTTTTTTTTAAATCAAGTTTAAAAGTAAAATTGTCAAATAAAGCTGCACTAATTGATAGCTTAATTAATTTAATCAAACCTACCCGTAAGTTGCGAAACAAGCTTTTATAGTATTTCATTTATAGGTAAACTTATAAAGTATACTACTACGACTTTTTATTTCCCAAACCCACTTGTTTCAAGTTTGTATAATAATATGATTGGTTAAGTAGCTTATGAGAAACACCCATCATTTTAATATTAATTATCCGACATACACACACACACACACATATATATATATATATATATATATATATATATATAACAGGGATGACGACAGGGGGGAGTAGGATGCCGACGTGGAAGGAGAGGGAGAACAACAAGAGGAGAGAGAGGCGGCGGCGGGCGATTGCCGCCAACATATTCGCGGGGCTGAGGATGTATGGCAACTATAAGCTCCCAAAGCACTGCGACAACAACGAGGTGCTCAAAGCGCTCTGCGACGAGGCCGGTTGGACCGTCGAGCAAGACGGCACCACCTACCGGAAGGTATCTCTCTCTCTCTCTCTCTCTATCTCTCTGTGATCGTCGCTGTATTTGTTTGACCTTTTTTTGTTGTTTTCTTTATTTTTCTTTCTTCGGTGCATTTTAGCAGCTGAGATCAGATTAGGCGCACGCTGCTGTTCTTTTCGTTTCGATTTAGTTATTATGCGCCATTAAATAGGCGCACCTTAATTTCTAAAGGCAGAGATGTCACCAGGGTACATATAATTTTTATGGGTAGTTGAAACGAAAAAAAAAAATTATTAAAATTATAAATAAAAAATTTTACATTTAAAATTTTGGCCAAAAAAATATGGGGTGCCTTAGTCGCCTTGGTAAACTCATAGACCCGTTTCTGTTAAAGGGGTAGTTTTATCTCATTAGATAAATTCTAATCATCATCGGTGTTTTGGATTCTAGAAATCTCATGATAAATGCGACAATAGGTTTGTAGGTGTGAAAATATACTAGTAACAATTTTTCTATATTACTTAATTTTTCCCTACGAAGCTGCGAAACACTAGTTAAGAGTAGGCGAAGTTATAATTTCGCATTACACATGATATATGCAGTTATTTTTTTAAGAAATTGTAAAGAAATACTGGAGTGAATAATTTTGAAGTATTAAGTTTCTCCTAGAGAAATCGAGTTTCTAGGGAGTTTGCTTAGACTGTAAAAATAAATGAGAAGAACTGGTATGAATGATTTTACATGATTTTACGGTGCATTTTAGTGGCTCCGATCAGATTGAAAGTTGTTTTGGTTCCCTTTTCGTTATTATGCGCCAGTGAAGAGGCGTACTTTAGCAGGTGTGGAGTGGAACTGATGCACAATTTGGAGTGCTCTTGCTTTATTTTGAAAAAGAGAAAAATAGATGTGCACAAATGTTTGGTTTTGGCGATTTGCAAATCAGATTAGGCTCACAGTGCTGTTCTTTTGGTTCCAATTAAGTTATCATGCACCATTGGAGAGGCGCATTTTAGTGGGCACAGATGATCAGAAAGGAAATAAGGAAAAAAGAAGTGTGCAAAATTGTTTTCAATTAGGTTCAGTTTAGTCGTATTGCATAGGTGAACATGCGCATTTTTGCAAATTTTCCTCATACAATTTAGCAGTGGGCCTATCTCGAATCTTACTCTTGGACTGTGTCGATCTGCAGTTTGTTAGAGTTTAGTTATCTTTTGCAAGTATACAGGTGCATTTTAGCAAATTGTCCTGGCACATGTTCGGTGTTTCCTCATTAAAATTTTATTCCTGCATGTGTTTAGTACAGATTTCCAGGTATTTGATGGCAGTATTTTGAATCAAAAGATAATTTGGGTTCTTAAGCTGGTGTTTGCCTGAACATAAACATCACTGTCCTTGAGTAAGATCTCAGACCAGATGCGGGAGTTTTTTTAACCTCTTTCTGTTTCTCTACTTTGTCTTTCTTCTCTTTATTGTTGGAGATTCCGTTGTGCAAACACTACCTCAATATTCAAAAGTAAATCGATAATGTGATGAGACGATATTGCACATTGGTGTACCAAGGAGAGGCGGTGGCAGCCTCCTTGTCTTTGAATTCCGATATTTCTGTAGGATGCGTAATTAAAATTTAAATATTTTAGAATTTGTATAGGCCATGTCCCTAAAGTTAGAATTAACTTAGAAAAAATTGAACTTGGCCGCCCAACTAAAAAGCCTAGTTTTAGCACGGATGGTGCCCCTCTTTTGATTCTATAACAAGATTTTCCCTTGAAACCATTCTAAACACTAGCTCGAATGCGCCTTAGCACGGACAGTGGTTCCCAACATTTAATTAGCAATTTGCCATATTTAAATTTTACTTCACCCCTAAAATATTGACATATTTAAATTTTACTTTACCCCTAATATATTGAAAATAGCTTTTTCAGGGGGAAAAGAAAGTGAAAATTGAGGAGGATGCTTTGGGCATCATGGCACCAAAACTTTCTTTTTCCACCCTAGATAGCTTTCCTAGATTTGATGCAACATCTTTATGGGGGATGTCTGTACTTTGTTCTCAGGTGTGAACATGCCTTTAATTCCTGAAACATGCATGACCCTTTTCAGTTCTCTCTTATTTTCCATTTTGGTCATTACCATTTCTGTTTGCCATTCTTGTGAAACCTTTGAGTTGGACTGAAGTTCAATTATTGAGGTCCAATTATTAAGGTGCAATAAAATATATCAGTTAAACCTTTTTAGAGATCTAATTTCTAGTGGATTTTCCTGACTCAGTTGACAGGCCAGTGACAACAACATAATTATGAAATTTCTATTTCTCGCAGTTTACCAAATATGGCACCCTAATAAGTCATATAGGATTGCAAGCTTTTTAACTTATTTAGGCTAAAACACAAAAATAAATTCAGCTTAAAAGTTGTAGTCTATTGTTTAGTGCAATATTAGCTATAATTGGCTCTATATTGTGAGCTCTCACTTAGACTTGGCATCTTCCTATTACTGGTAGTGGACAATGTTCAATGAAGGGTTGTTTAATCAGGTAATATTATGTTTCTGTTCTAAAATGTCTCATTAGTTTGGGAAAATTGTTACTTTTAACATACATACTGAATTAAGAATTTTCATTTAATTATCTTCCGTGGTACCTACAAGAGAGTTATGTAGCTCAAGGACAGGCACTCTCCCATTCTTAATTTGATCGAAAACTTATTTCCAATCTTTTTATTGAGTTGATTGATAACCTCGTTATCAGAACACTCAGGTGGAATATGCTATTTGTCAAATAGTTACTATATATCATGCAGGGATGCAAGCCTATGGAACGCATGGACATTGTTGGTGGATCTGCCACAGCAAGTCCGTGTTCATCGTACAATCCAAGCCCCAATGCTTCATACAACCCAAGCCCTAATGCCTCATATAACCCAAGCCCTTTTGCTTCATATAACCCTAGCCCAGCTTCTTCATCCTTTCCAAGTCCTCGCGCATCTTTCAGCACTGATGCCAATGCCGATGGCAGTTCCCTAATACCATGGCTAAAGAACCTTTCATCTTCTTCTTCATCGGCCTCCTCATCCAAACACACCCATTTTCATATGTATGGTGGTGGTTCGATCAGTGCCCCAGTCACCCCTCCACTGAGCTCTCCTAGCTCTCGAACCCCACGAATCCGAACCGAGTGGAATGATCCTTCTGCCTTTGCAGGCTGGGTTGGCTCGTTTCCATCTTCTACAAACTCCGAATGGTTGAACGGGATCCGAATCCCTCAATCTGGGCCTACGTCTCCGACATTTACCCTTGTTTCTTCGAATCCATTTGGGTTTAGGGACGAAGTTATGACAGGTGGAGGGTCACGTATGTGGACACCTGGCCAAAGTGGAACCTGCTCCCCTGCCATTGCGGCTGGGACTGATCATACAGCCGATGTACCCATGGCCGAGATAATTGTGGATGAGTTTGCTTTTGGAAACAATGCAACGGGGCTGGTGAAACCGTGGGAAGGAGAGAGAATCCATGAGGAGTTTGGTTCGGATGATCTTGAGCTTACGCTTGGGAGCTCAAAAACAAGGTTTGTTGAAGTTTGCTACTTAGTTTGGTGAATCAAATGACATTGTCTTATTTCTTTTATTATCGGATTAACTAATATTCATGCTGCAGGTAAGGAATAATCAGGAGGACAGTTTGGAAGAAAGTATGCGTTCGAAGTTTGGTGTTTGTATAAGAAAGAAGAAGAAAGTCCTTTTCCGTTCTTTCGGAACTAAATTAGAACTTTAAGCGATTTATTAGCTTATTAGTTTCTTCATTTCTTGTAAGATAAAGGAGACATGATTGTGCCTCCGAGTTCTTATTTAACTTGCTTGAATTGTAGGGCTTGCCATTTGTAAATTCTGGTACTTTCTGTCACAGTATAATTTATGCCCTTTACCATTAGATCAATCTTCAGTATCTTAGTTCGATTAGTGGCAGTTTTGGCAATATTTATTTTGTTTTGTGAAATTGTTTTGTATTTTGGTGTAATGTATTACGAAATTGTTGCTTGAGAAGTCAAGTGGAACTTTTTGAAGAGACAAAAGAACAGGCGTGGACCAGCTATCTAGCATGCCACTAAAATTTTCAGCTTTAGTACTTTTTTGACTGAAGGCCATGTTACCACCTTGTGTCAAGGTAAAATTGATGCCACTTTTGACTTGTGAAGATGAGGGATCCAAGAAGAAAAAGTATGTTTATGCTTTGATGTTGAATGGTTTGTATGATTAGCTTTTGAAAAGCTATTTTTAAATTAGAGCTAAAACTTCACCCTTTCTTTTAGACACTTGAGATATCCTTGTTCATCAGGTCCAAATTTTCAGTTATTTGCATCAGCTGGCTTGAGTATTTAGATGCCACTGTAAATGTGCATTTCCGCCCTCTCGTTGGATGGTTATTTGACTAGCATTTTTCATTTTCGAGATTTCACATTTCCATGGATCGTTGTGCAAGCTCAAATTGTCCCTATGAAAGGAACCGGTATAGAAAGGCTAGTCACAGTTGGTTTAGTTACAGTTTTTAAACTTTACAATTTTTTTCTTAAAAGCTGGGACAGCCTAAATTTGCTAAATTTTTTAAGCCTTTTTCCGCCCCCCTGATTTGACCTTGAAAAACTAAAGGTTTTAAGCTGATGCATTCTAACTTTTTTCTCAGCCTTAAAAAAGCTAAACTTATACTTCAAAATTGCACGCTAAACTAACCCAACTTTTTTTTGGAATTTACCAAACTAACCCAACTCAATCAGTAGAAAAAGAGGAAATAAGAACACCACGAATAAAACTAAAGATTTCACGGTGGTAAGAAAGTAAAAAAATACCTGCTTGCAATATATTTCTGCAGCTGAAAGCATCATCTTTCTAATTCCTACCAAACAACGAAATATCGAAACATTGTTCAATTGAAAAATTATGTACATCCAAAGAAGTTACAATCACTTTACAAATGATCGAAAAACATATTCCCAAACGTAAGTACTTGGCCTGTACAACCACTTGCGAGCAAATTTTGAGCGTGGTACAAAGAATAGAGACCGAAATCATATAAATGACAGTGTCAAATATGGAATGCACATTTCGTGTGAGGCTTAAAATTCATCATTTAAGCGCCTCAAGTCTTTCAAATCTCGTTACCAATCATGACCTATCAAGTCTTCGATACAAATCACCAAGTGCGTGATAAAGGATAGCTGCTGCAGGAGGCTGAGGCATTAATCCAAGAAGAATATCCGATGCTTTTATCGATGAGTTACCATAGAATCTGGAGTTCTCTTGTGTGCGTGTGGTGACTACGCTTCCTTCCAGTGAACAACCAACAAATGCACCTGCGAAAGCAACATGGATCTTGTTCTATCATCTCTCTCAAATGTTCTTTCATCTTAATACGCAATGAAATTTGAAAGCACCAAGTAAAAGAAAGCATTCTAACTAGTATGAGAGAACAAAGACAAGAAATAACAAACACAATATGTCAAACTTCATCATTATAAATTAAAAAGTGGCTTCTCTCGCAGTTCTACCAAATACTGAATTGCTTTTCCAGAAAATTTTCGAAATAACTTAAAT
>MKEJ01070541.1:0-10741 GCA_001753735.1 Embelia ribes | reverse complement strand
GATCCACAAATTCTAGCTCTAACAACTTAATATGTATTTCTTGTATGTACATATATACAAGACAAATTCTGAGACAAACAAAAACAAAGAACAACTTCGGTAGGGTTTGAACCTAAGTCCTAAAGCTTTCACCTCTTATGTTGCAACCACTAGACTACTACTATTTCCATGTACAAATTCCAAGCAATTAAAAATTTAATTCTATTTCCTGATTGCACATGTTTTTATATAAACAGGGGTAGGTTGGGGCATATATGGCCCTTACTTGCCGCCCTTGTTGTTGCGCGTCCAGCCTACTGCCACTTCCGGTGACCCTCAACCTTTCCAGTTGAACAAAATAGACCCTTGTGAACACGATAATGTAATCAAATTATCAAATAACATAGTTTAATGCATCAATTAAGTCATTTTCAGAACTGGATTTTTATACAATATTCCAGCTCAATTTTTTTGATTGTAAATATAATTTCACACCCAGTTATGCGAGAATAATTATGAAAGTTATATAGAACAAGTAACTAACAAGCTAATACAAGTAAATGCAACAATCAAGTAACTATTAACAAACAAATGGTCAAAATGAATTATAAACCTTTATTTGCAATCCCACCTTAAGCTAGTTTCGAAGTGAAATTGGTTGCAAGTTTGGGTGCAAATTGAGCTTGGTTTACCTTCCTCCTACTGTATATTCGGATTATTTGAGAGGTAATTTTAGTGTAGCCAAAATTATGAATATGCATAGGTATATATATATACACAAGTATATCAAGAAGGTACTTTGGATTAGGATAGAACTAGTTAGTTGAAATTTTAAATTTAAAATGGATAAAATCACCATATCCCATTTTCAGTTTTCAACCATTTTTTAAGAGATATATGGAAAGAATGAGACAACAAGTCATGCTGGTTCTGTTTGGAGAAGATAAACAAACATCCAACTTTCAATAGTCTTCAATTTAATCCCCTTGATCTCTAATTTTAACAGTTAAAGGTTACTAAAAATTCTTTCTAGACCCCAAGTTTTCAAATCGTAATACTATGATCCAAGTCATCTAACCCCCTTAAAGAATTTTTGTCCTAAAAAATACAGTAATAAGCATACAAGTACAAGCAAGTCAAGATAACAAGTTCACATGGTACATCGAGTTTTGAAAAGTTCGGGGTATTTAGCGTGCAGTTCCTCTTCGCGCTCCCAACTAGCTTCGGCCCTGCTTTGATGTTTCCAGTGAGCCTTCATTAAGGATATCGTTCTACCCTTCAAGATTTGTTCTCAGGTCTTGAGTATCTCAGCAGGTTTTACCTCAATAATCACATTAGGTTCTAACTGCAGTTTATACCAATTCAACAGATATGATGGGTCGGGTTCATACTTCTTCAACATCGAAAAATGAAACACAATGTGCATGTTACCCAATTCTTGTGGTAGTGCAAGCTTGTAAGCTGCATTTCACCTACTGATGTCGAAAGGTCCAATGTAATGAGGAGACAAATTTTTACTCTTACTAAATCTAGCAATGCCTTTCCGAGACAAAATCTTAAAAAATATATGGTTTCCTTTGTTAAATGTCAAAGGTCGATGCCTCTTATCAACATAACTATTTTGTTGACTTCTAGCAGTCTCAGGTTGTTGTCTTTTCATCTGGGTCTGATAGGTAGTCTCGCGAAGTTGGCTAGGTCCTGTATGTATTCTTTCACCAACTTCTATCCAAAACACTGGTGACCGACAAGGTCTTCCATATAATGCCTTAAATGGTACCATGCCAATACTTGATTGATAACTATTATTGTAGACAAACTCTATTAGTGGTAAGAACTTTCCCAACTTCCAAAAAAATCCACGACATACGTTCTTAACATATCCTCCAAGATTTGTATAGTTCGCTAGGACTGCCTACCTGTTTAAGGGTGAAATGCTGTACTTATAAGACTCTCAATACCCAATCCTTTCTACAAGCTCAGCTAGAATCTCGAAGTAAATTTTGCGTCTCGATCAGACACTATTGAAAAGGGTGCTCCATGTAACTTTACTATAGTACCAATGTATAGTTGTCCCAAAACATCTACAGAATCTGTATTCCGAACGGGCAAGAAATGTACGGACTTCGTCAATCTTTCCACTATTACCTAAATAGTATCATGCCCTTTAGGTGACCTTAGAAGGCCTATCACAAAATCTATGTTTATATCTTCCTGTGTCCATTGCAGCATAGATAGTAGTTCCAATAGTCCACTAAGTCGTTGATGTTTGCCTTTTACCTATTGGCAAGTTAGGCTTACGAAAATCACAATGTCTTTTTTCATGGCTGACTACCAATATTGTCTCTTCAAATCTTGGTACATCTTGGCCCCTCGGGATGTACCGCAAACCTAGAACAATGAAATTCCTTCATATTTTCCTGTCGGATCCTACTTGGAACATATACTCGGTCTTTGTACCTTAGTTCACCATACTTACCAAGTATCTATCTATCAATTACTTCTCCTTTAAGTAGACTTCTCTTGTAGTCCATGCACATATGGTTCCCTTGTTACACTTCAGTAATTTGATGATACAACTTTGGTTGTATTCCTTGAGCTCTCTTAACTCTGCTAGTGCCAAACGATAGGGTGTAATTGAAATTGGGGCGGTACCAGGGATGAGTTCAATGGTAAACACGACCTCACATTTGCGCAACAAATTCATATAATACTCAGGGAACACATCGGGGTATTCACACAAGACGGACGAAAGAACCTTGACTGGCTCCCTTTCGTCGACCAACGAAAGGGTAGCCATCATGCAACTTATTCGAGTTTCCCTCATGTCTTCTGAAAAAATTGGAGTCCACCACTCCCTGCTATCTCCTCGAAATACACATTTGTCTCCAACAGGTGTGTTTGGTAGTACCCTACGTCTAAAATAATCAATAAAAGCTCGATTTGCCAAGTATGGCATCAAAGGACGTCATATCCAAGACAATCAAGTCAAAGTAGAATACTTTATCTGCTTCAATCAATTCACAAGACTTACATACCCTATGTAAAGGTAGACAACCTCCTATTAGCATATCTACATATAAGGTACTTTCCATAACATATATATCTAACCCTAGTACAGATGCAAAGAGTGCATAGATAAATGAATGCAAAGCACCTGAATAAAAAAGTATACGTTCCAAAGAATCATAAACAACTATTATGCCTCAAACAACTGAAGTGCCCAGTTCCGCCTGAGGTTCTGGTAGTGCAAAGACACAAGTTTGGGAAGTTTCCAACATCGGTGCATTTCTAGCCCGGGATTGATTATTTCCTTGACCTGTGTATCCCCTATGACTATGTTGTTGGCCACCTCTCTTGTTTTTTTATAAGACTGGATTGGTTGAGGTGCCATAGAATTTTGGATAGGATAATTCTTCATCCGATACTCCAACGAACTGCAACTAAAACATAAATTCTAGCCTTTGCGAAATTCTGATGCCTTGTGTCAAACTTTTCCACAAGTATGACAAGCCCTTGTAAATGTTGTTTTATTTTTCACTATGGTTGAATATGCTAGGACCTTGCAAGCTGACGGTAACGCACCTACCATACTCCTATCGCGATTGTGTTTCTTGTTATTAGAGTGATGAGTCGTCCCTTGAGTCTGCCTTTCAGTTTTATACTTCCGTTCATTGGTTTGCTCAATCTCGAGGGCTACATTGACATCATCTATGAACCTCACCCGTAGTACTCCCACCATCCATGACTTGATCCAAGGATCTAATTCAGCTACAAACCTTAAAGTCTTCTCCTCTTCACTATGAATGTATTTAGCAGCATGTCCCGCTAGAGAAATGAACTTGGTTCAATATTCATATACCGATTATGAATCTTGTTTTAATGAAAGAAACTTTTGGCGCCTGATGTCTCTTGCAACTTTTGGAAAATAATTCTTCAAGAAGAGTTCCTTGAAGTCACTCCATATCAGCAGCTTCACGCCGGAGAGCGCTTGACTCCGTTCTACCAGTGCTCGGCTTGTTCTGAAAATTGAAAGGCAATATATATGATTCGAGTATAGTCTGTGTCTATACTCAATGTATCCACCACCTTCTCAGTTTGCAATATTCCCCATTCGTCCTTTTGAGGGGGTTTTTCCCCAGTAAACTTCCTATTAACCAACTTCGTAAACTTGGTTAATTCCCTCGATGCTTTCATCCTTTGGTCCAAGGCCCTTTTCAACCTTTCAATTATTTGAAGTAGTTCCGCCCGGTCATAATTATTAGTTGGCTATTCCATGGCCATTCATTGGGTTCTGTTGAACATTTTTGTCCACGGGGTAGGGTTCGTGCCACGACCACGAACCCTTCTTGTTGCAGATTGCATTCAACTAAAAACACTTTGGGTTCCATGCCCTCAACCACATTCCTAGTTGACACAACCGCTTCCACATCCAATAGGTACATTCGGTTGAGCTAGTCCTCATCCTTGTCCTGGAGTTTGAGTGTTTGTGGCTCCTTCATTCCCTCCATGAGCCAAGCCACCTCAATTTTCCGAATGAGTGATGATAGCCATTGCTTACTTAAATTGGAAACAAGTGCATATATATTAATAACAAGAAGTTTTAAGACTATCTCTAAAGATATATAATGTTGAACCAACAAGATAGAGAAAAATTCAAGCAAAAATTACAAGTGGGGACGTCAAGTGAAATATCAAAGCAATAATGGAATCCTCATTTTATTATTAAAATTATTCTCTAATATCTACTAGAAATACCAGCTTAACAAATCACATCACTAACTAGCTTGAA
This sequence comes from Embelia ribes, assembly GCA_001753735.1. Classification (NCBI taxonomy): domain Eukaryota; kingdom Viridiplantae; phylum Streptophyta; class Magnoliopsida; order Ericales; family Primulaceae; genus Embelia; species Embelia ribes. The sequence continues at coordinate 5,973 of MKEJ01070541.1, read as the reverse complement.
AACAAACAAAACATAAAAAATAGCTAACTACTCTACTATTGCAACACTAATAGTCATCATCACTGTCTTCATTTGATTCTTTTTGCTTCTCTTCGTCCTCTGGTGGCCATATTTCTTCAGGATCTTCCTTGGTCTCTTCCTCCTCCTCTCCTTCCTCCTTTTCTTCATTGACTCCTTGCTCTAGTGGCCATATCTCTTCAAGATCTTCTTCAACTTCTTCTGCATCCTCTTCTTCCTTATCTTCTTCGGGATAGGCTTTTAGATTGTGCATCTTTGACAACCATTTAGGTGACGAAGGTGGAGTCATGGGTATGTAGATGATTTCATTTTCCTTCGATTCTGGTATTGGTATTTTATATCATGGTGGGGATGGGGGTACGTAGATAACTTCGTTCACCTCTTATCCTGGACTGGAACTTTTTTGTGGCGGAGCCTCCTTCTTGACCTTCTTGAAGGGAACTTCTTATTTTGCTTTCCGTATTAGCCTACATAATTACATAGTCTTCCTTACGCGCTTATGGCCTGCCATAGTGTCTATGTGGAAAAATGAAAACAAAACAAAATGTGAACATATACAACTTAATTATTAATGATAAGGTTTGCTAGAATTAACCAACCAATATTCAAAAAAGGGTTTTTACCATTGTTCTTAGGTATTCTAACCTAGAACCCGGATACTAACCATGACGATCTGAATTCCACAAAGGAATCCAAGGCATCAAACTATGAAGCTGCGAAATCATCTTAGCAAATGGAAGCTTATACAAGTCATATTTATATAAAATGTTCGAATAAAACAAAGTCTACTATTTATTCTTAACTAAACTGGTCTAGAAATATAAATACAATCTTTGCTCAAACTGGCCACAATACTAAACAAAGGTATCATCATGAAAAAATATGAGAAATACTAAAAAATAACATGCTATGCCCTAAAAGAAAATCCATGTCTAAGGAACTTTTTTTCCAAGTGTCAACCTCATCTAACTCCCCGGATTGATGGGTGCTTTTCCTGCAAATTCTGTTGGGATTCGGGCTCATGCACATTCAATAAATTTGAATAGCATACATGAACTTTAAATGAGTTGCAAATTAAGGTTTATGCAAGCAAAATCATGTAAGCAAAACAAAACAATTTCTATATAAAGATATATATATATAACAAGAATGTAAATAAGCAAGTATCATGACACAAGCAAGAAAATTAAGTAATTTAGATTTATTGCTCAAGTTACAAGTAAAGGTCATGTTTAATTATTATTGACATCATTTTTCAAGTGGTGTGGTTATAATAAAAATGTATGCCTCGTGTATACATATATCAATTTACATACATATCAAGAAAATACTCGAATAATATTTACCCCAGAAATCAAGCCAATAGTAGCCATATTCGACTGCATGCTAGTGTGATAGTCACTTGTGTACTCGTGGTCCAAAAATTCTAGCTCCAATACAAGAAACAAGTACTATAATACTCTAACAAAATTGTTAGATGTCTCACAAGTCAGGACACTAAAATACAATAATTATTACCGAGTCATCTCAATCGAGCACACAAAGAGTAAAGTATTGGCCTTACCTCACTCTAAGCGTGTCAATGATATGTTACGAACAAAATACTATATATTTATATATTATGTTATTACGTGTGTCCGTATATTCCAATGATATTCCAAGTAGGCGTCAATTTATCCAACGAGTCCATTTATCAAGCGAGTCACAACATGTAATCAAGGAGTGCATTTTACTACATTATACACATTAAGGTTTGCAAGTGGGTAATTCGAACGATATATTATCATGACAATATGCACTACTTATGTCATTCAAGGGTATAATCAAGAGTTATAATCTTCTACTGAGTATAGGATCGGACTTAGTCCACTAAATTCAACTAAATCAAGTTCAAGTGAGATATTTTAAAGTTAATATGGTTTCTACCAAGTACCCATCAATTTGTTCTTAAATTCAAGTTCAAGCAATATAGGGATATTTTTATAATTTCCTCAAGCTTTCTACCCAATTTATTGATATTTTATTAATATAAAATATTAATAAAGTAACTAAATAAACATCAAAGAATACTCTTTTTCAAGTAAACAAGATATTTGAGGGTCATACAATTTTCCATCTATCAAATAATTTTTCCTCAATTAAAACAAAATTTACCTTATTTATTAATATTTTATCAATACAAAATATTAATGAATGAACCTTACAAGATTATCCAAAAATCTCATTTTCCCAAAAATTATTGTAAGGTAGGATAATTTTCTGACTAAGTAAAATATATTTCCATGTCTCAAAACTATTTTTCCTCTATTTATTATCATTTTATTGAATTATAAATGATAATAAATAATATTTTTAAAATATGAAAATTATTTAAAATATTTATATTTTTAGAAAACATAATTTTTTCCTGATTGTATTGTTTTTAATTTTTGGAAATTCTTTTTAAAAAGAAAAACTTGTTTTTAAATCGTAATTAAAAACAAACAAAAAGGGTAGTTTGGGCAGGGGTTCGAACCCAAGCCCTCTGGTTTAGGGTCTGAACACAAGTTCTCAAGCTTCTAACTCCCATGTTGCAACCACCAGACTACTACTATTTTTATTTATAAATTCTGAGTAATTCAATATTTAATTCGATTTCCTGATTGAACATTTTTTTTTATATAAACAAAAGCGTGTTGGGGGCATGCGTGGTCCTCACTTGCGGCCTTTGTGGTTGTGCGTGCGGCCCACTGCCACCTTCGATGACCCTCAAACTTTCCAGTTGAAAAAAATAGACCCTTTTGAATGCAATTATGCTATCAGATTTTCAGATAACATAGTTTAATGCTTCAATTAAGTCATTTTCAGAACTAGATTTTTATACAATCTTCTAGCTAAAATTCTTTAATTGTAAGTATAATTTCACATCCACTTATGCAAGAAAAATTATGAAAGTCATGTAGAACAAGTAATTAACAAGCTAGTACAAGTAATTGTAGAAACAATCAAGTAACTATTAACAAACAATCAATCAAAATAAATTATAAAACCTTTATTTGCAATCCCTGTCTTAAGCAAGCTTTGAAGGGAAATTGGTTGCAAGTTTGTTTGCAAATTGAGCTTGGTTTTCCCTCTTTCTACTGTATAGGTATATATATATACACAAGTATATCAAGAGGTTGCTTTGGATTAGGATAGAACTAGTTTGTTGAAATTTAAATTTAAATAGGATAGAATTATTTTATCCTATTTTCAGTTTTCAACCAAGAGAAGGAGAGAGCAAATCACGATGGTTCTGTTTGGATGAGATTAACCAAAATTTAAGTTTCAAGAGTATTTACTTTAATCTCTTTAATCACTAATTTTAAGGTTACTAAAAGTTCTACCTAGTCTCCAAGTTTTTAAATCGTAATACTATGACCCAAGTCTTTAAGCTAGGTTGTCTCACAATGTGCCACATGCACTTTTTAAATATTATTTCGAAAAATGGCCCATCCGACCCCTTATTTATTTTCACAAAAAAACCATAATTTTCTAAAAACGCCACATATTTTAAAAAATGCTACATTGTATTTTCCAACAAATATTATTGGCTCACCTACACATTGATATACCATGTATTCCACAGATTTTGTCGTTTACTTACTACAACCATATTTATCTTCATGCAAATTTCTTGGCATGTAAGGCATATCAATAATTCCTTGCTAATCTGAACAGAAATACACAATAGCATGTGTATAATATACATTAATTATCGTACGGCCTATAACCCATAATTAACACAGACCTGATAATTTTAACGAGATTTTCTATGCTTTAAACTCGGTTCCTTCTCACGTATAATGTTGGTCCATCACTAAAAAGTATTTACGGCTGCAAACATCACATGCAGTTTAGTTTTGGTTCTACCCGTAGTATTCAGTCGACTGATTGTCTTGTTCAGCTCAAAGTCAAGATGTTTTCTAGTTCAAATTGATTTCAAATCTTACAACTTTGCTTACAAAGGGTCTTAAATGAATCATTTTGGCCAGATGCAAGGCCAAATAGCCGCGAGAAAAGAACCATTTTGTCAAAATATCATTTCTTTCTGCGTATTTGTTACGAAAACACCAGTTTTAAGCTTGTCATAGGTTTGAAAATATTGTTTGCTTCAAATTTCAACAGTAAACTAATTAAGTCATAGAGTTCTTACCTTACAATTGTAGTAGAATTCGTTTACGGAGTCATTATGTCACATGTATGAGTCTAACATCGATGAGTACTAAAGAGTAAAATTAACAAATTTACAAAGTGAGGTTCTAATCAAATATTTATTCTGTCCAAAAATAATTGATACAATTTGACTAACACATACTTTTAAGCAAAAATAAAAAATATCATTAAAAAATATAAATTAAATACAAAAGACTAAATTTATCCTCAGAGCATTCACACTAGTCTTTCTCATTTTATTTCTAAATCTTATTTTCTAAAAACTCATTTTTCATACAAAATAGAAATAGGTCACACTGGACTTTCTAAAAATTCATTTCCATACATCAAAAATATTAAATTCTGAAAAGATATTTTTTCAATATATTGGAGCATTTTTTCTACTTTGGTGCAAAAAAAATTATTTTTAATAGAAAAATTGTGAATAGTTACTTTTTCAATAGATAAATTTACTGTTGCATTTATATAAATCTTTCTGAAAATATAAATATTGATGTGAGAGTTTTCTCTATAAGATTTCTCATTTTAGAAATCAAATTGAGGGAGAAAGAAAAATTTAGAATGACCAAAAATACCCAATTTCTTTCTGTGTATTTGTTATGAAAACACCAATTTTAAGCTCGTCATACGTTCGAAAATATTGTTTGCTTCAAATATCAACAGTAAACTAATAAAGTCAGTGAGTTCTTACCTTACGATTACAGTTGAATTCATTTACGGTGTAAATATGTCACATATATGAGTCTAACGTGGATGAGTAACTGGTTTTCTCCTCCTCCTCCTCTCTCGTTTTCTCTATGACAAGACATGGGTGTGTGTATTGTAAGAATGTTCTGAACATTCAGAACTTTTCTTTGAATGTTTTAGTGTATGTGTATGTATTTGATGAGGGACAAGTGTCCAAAAGTGGGACACTTGTCCTATTTTTTAAAAATGTTATCGACTCAAACGATTGATTAATTTAATGTATCAGTCGATTGATTATACAAATATGTCTGTTGTCAAAGCCAAAACCTTTAAATTTTCAAGGTGTTATAGTATTACTTACAAATTTGATTAAAGTTTTAGAATATTAGATTAAAAAATCAGACACATTTTGTATATGTATTCGTATTTTTCGTTTCTCTTATATTTTTTGGTAGGCGTTTTCTATTTCTATTTTTTCTTACAAATTCCGTTTTTGAATTTGGTAATTATTCGGAATTATGAATGGGACAAATTTAAGAAGTCAGCAAGTGGGTGATAATATTAAATCCTCTAATCAATTACCAGAAATACTAAAATAAAATCTCCTAGTAAAGATACCTTATGCCGATCCCTTTTTCAAAGACACAATACACAAGTGAAACAAGTTCAGTTAATAATTTGTTAACTAATTTTATGTATAATAATTAAGTTACAAAGTTCACTTTCACTAACCGTATCAACAAACTTTGACACTAGCAATAAACATGCAACAAAATAATTAATTATTAGCATCACTTAGTAAAGACAATGTATATTACACTATAAAAAATAAAATAAAATCATTGAAAACCGTCACTAAAGTAGACTTTTCAATTATAATGATACCTGGGGTGTGCATCGGTCAGTTCGATTTTAAATCGAACCGAACTCGAAAAAATCGAATCAACCAAATTACATAATTATAAAACCGAACCGTGCAAAATATATTTTTAAAATCAAACCGGTTCGAACAGAAAAAAATCGGTTTGGTTTGGTTCCAAACAAAAAACTGAATTACAAAGAAAATAAAAAAAA
>MKEJ01070540.1:0-13483 GCA_001753735.1 Embelia ribes | reverse complement strand
ACACAAATATCACTTAGAGATGCATAAATATAGCATAAAAATACAAAATAGACATTAATATAACATTAAAACACAAACATCTCTCATATCAACCATTGTAAAATATTACATATTTGGTTTTTTTTCTTACATTTCAATTTTTACAATTTAAATATTAAACAATAGAAACAAATAATATTAGTACAACTTAAATTATTAAAAGACCAAGACCCTTTATATCAAGTGATTTTGTCTGCCTTGTGCAGCGTAAATGTATTAGCGCCATTTATTTGGCTTTACTATGATCCTCTCTCTCTCATTTCTTGTAGTATTTAACTTTTTATGTATTGATTGAATTCCTGATGCTTTCATTTTGTATAATACAGGTCCTTGTAGCGAATGTGATTGCTTTGGTATGGAATGTAATTCTCTCTTATAAAGCTCACAAAGAGGTGCTACCGAAATAGGTGCAGCTACATTATGAGATAAAATCAATGTTCCTTTGCTAACTAGTGAGGTTTGCTTCTACCGTGATTGCTTAATGCTTGCGAATCTTTGAATAGGATGATTTTGCATTTTGGAAATGGTTAGTTAACAGTTTAAATAGTTTAATGCAAGTGTTTTTTTCTTCTTTTTTCTGTGTAGGTAGTTAACGGTTTAAAGGAGTTTAATGCTAGCGTTTTCTTCTTCTTTTTTCCATGTAGGTTTGCAGAAACTTATTCAACATGAAGATCTGTCACATAGTTTTGAATGTTAAGTTCGAGAACTTGGAACAACTGAATGTGATGAAATTGTGCAAAAATTTGTGTTTTCTTGAAAGGATTTTGTTTGACGCTTTCGTGGTAGGACACCGATGTGATTCTAAGTGTTTGAAATTTTGTAAGTACGTTTTCTGCGATAATCTATTTTTCAACTCCTTTATATTTTTGTGATCTAAATTGTGGAGCAATACGTTAGACCAGAATTAGAGGTTTTGATCCAAGCTTCAACTAGGGGAGTGTTAGAAAATAGATGCAATATGATTTGAGAGTAATGATATACGTATCAGAAGTTATGTGCTCAGGTTTACAGATTCTAATGTAGTAATATCTTGTAGTTCTGATTTTTCTACATAAAAGCATGATCAAGATACAAAATTTTGCCACATTAGTCGGTATGTGAGATTTTATGCAGGTAAATAATACCCCATGATTTAACAGCAATTCTTTATCCTTTTTCTTTTTTAATTACGAAACATGTATAATTTAACAGAACAACATATATAATTTATCAGAACAATAATAGACATGCTCAACAACATAATCTGCAAGCTGAGATGCCAAATAATTCTGTAGCTACTACAAAGTACGGATATTTTTTTTCATTTCTCACTCGGATTTATCATATGTATAAATAAAGATATAAACGACCTGTGTCTGCTCCTGGAATCTGGAAACTACTTGGGGTTAATAACAAATCGAACGATGTGAGAGAATGAGGACTGAGCTCGACCACCATATTTGTACCAGCATTTTCAAGAGGACTTTGCACAGGTACAATCTGCACATTCATCAATACATATGGAAAATGTCAATGCTTGAAAACTTTCGGCATGCGATTAAAAACAAAAACAAAAAATGCATAGTTACATGATTAAAGCATATTTCTTGTTGATCCGGAATTCGATATAAATCCAAGAAGGTGTTACAAGTTATTGCTGCGCTGAATCTTTGATTTGTTGATGCTTGTGTGCAAATTTACGGGCGATAAGCTTAAAAATAAAAATTGTGAAGAACTTTTGAGAAGTTAGTTTGCAGGTTAAAATCAGCTTTTTTGCATACTCAAGCATATATTAATTGATTTGACAATGCTTATGACCAACTTTTTTTGGAGAAGTTAGCTTATGAGCTCATAAGCTGCACCTAAACTAGTACGAAGATGAGCCGAGTAGCAGGCATTAACATCCTCTTTTATGCTGGTCTGAACACAAATATCATGGGATCTTTAATCAAATCACATTTAGAGAACGCGAAAATATTCCCCGAATACATTCAACAATCAAAACAATACATCTTGTTCGGCTACTTTGTCATTCGTATTTTTCGACTTTCTTTATCATAATTAATTTACATTGACTTATGCTACTTTCTATAATCATTTTTCAAGGTTGTATTAAGCGAGTACCTTGTTCGGCTGTGCAAAGGAGTTCTCATCACTCGGATTACTAGATGTGAGTACGGTCTTTATCGACCCACTGGGTTGGATTGAGTTTGTCCCCAGTCCAGAAATCGAAATCCTCAGAGTCGCATTGCCGTTACCAAAGTTAACGGCCTGAAAAATGAGAACAATAATTTGCCAAAAATAAATTCAGATTCAAAGTTGAAAGCAAAAGATTCTGAAATTTGATATGCAAAAGCTTAAACCTTTATCTTCAAGTAATTATTTTTCACTGTAGAGTTTTGCCAAGCAATAGCATTAGCAATTAGTGAACTTGAACTGGTTCGGAGCGTCGAATTCAGCAGAGTAGCACCATTCGAAGGTATGAAGAACATTTGCATCCAATAACTGGGAGTTCCGTAGTGTTGGCGGGCGTCGAAAACGATAGCATCTGGATTCCAACTTTAAGCAAAACAAGAAAAATGAAATAAGCCATAACAAATAGTAATTATTGCAGAAATATAACGGAAGGTAACTAAAAAGAAGTCTTAAATAAAAGGGATTACTCACGTTCGGTCATGGGTATTGACGAATAGCGGTGCGTAACTAGCCAATGACACAGCATCACTGCATTTTAGAAACAAATTTAAATTCCCCGCTAGCAAAGTGCTCCAACTACAATACTTCAGAAAACACTAATTTTTATAAAAGGGAAAAAATCACTTCAGCGATCCAAACTATCGTTAAATGTGTAATTTAGTTGTACTAATTTTATCTTGATCGCACAATGCTATGCCAACCCATACAATATTGTCAAAACCAATTCACTGAGGGTTGATGCCAGTGTAAATCCGAACCTAATGTGTATGAAAAAACGGTGACTTTTGGTGTGTTTTTAAACCCTTAAAATTGATACCGTAAAACTGTCAGACATGCCTCTGATACTCTTTGGCAATACATATGTGTATTCAATATTGAATGGTACGTGAGTCTCAGCTGAAGGAGAAACCGAATATGCAAGCACTTTGATTTACGCTAAAGAACGAAGTATTGGGAAAGAATCATAAACCTGTTTCGTTCTATACCAATAAGAAAAGCAGCTTCGGCCAGAGCAGCTATAAGACTTCCGGTACCAGCATCTCTCCCCCTCGAAGCATACTCGCTTGCAAAAGCCTAAATCAAACAGTGTCAACACTAATCACAATCACTTCTCAGATATCTTCAATCTTTTCATTTTTCAGTTTATCTATTAGCAATTTACTTTAGGTGGAAGCGTATTTCAGAAGCAGTTAAGAAAAATAAAAGGAAGGCCGAGGATGGCAAACCTTTGGGCCGGTGCGTGGTGCTCGATCAAACTTGTTAGCAGCGTTGAACATGTCGTTGGCACTGTTAGTGTAAATCTGAACAAGTGGAATTATTTACTATTATCCATGTAGTCGAGCTCGAAAGGTGAAACAATCTAAATTCGCAATATAAGGGAAACAAGACATAAAATGAGTCGATCAAGTATTACATGGAAATCATAAAGATCAGCAGGGTGATCTAGTGGCTGCCCGTTAGACGCATCACAGTTTGTTACTATTTGGATGTCCGGGTAGGCCTTTTTTATAGAATCGTAGAATTTGAGGTAATTTAATGGTTAGTAAAAAAAAAAAAAAAAAAGATACGATGAGTATTCTTAGTTTTTGTTCGGCTGTTTGTAACTTGAGATTAACTTCGACTCAAGCCAAATCCAAAAAAAAAATGTGTTTGATTAATCCTATCTGGTCCAAGCACTTAGAGAAAAGTTGATTTTAAATGTAGTTTTTAGTAAAAAGCAGCCGGACACCTATTTATTAGGATATCAAATTAAATTTTTAGTAAAAATATAAAATAAAAATTCCGAACGCATATTTACTATGACCTCATTCGTATAACTATTATTAGTCAAGTTTGGAAGATTATAAGAAAATTTAAAGAGATCAATTCTTAGACTATCTACTACATAGAGGATTTATTTTATGGCAATAATGGATTGTGATAACTAGCTTAGCTAGTACAAAAACTAATGTTCGATTACCAAGCACTGCAACACTGAATTAATTCGTGCCATACTCGCAGGAAAAGCTCGAACAACCTTAAATTGTCTTTATTTCCTTGAGGTATAAATGGACTTCTAAAAGATTCTAAAAAATGTTATACGCCTTGCGATAAATTGAACAAAACCATGACCAATTAGCGCTAGTAGCAAATGATATTCTCTAGTACCTAAAGAATGAATGCTTAATTAGTAATAGGAAAAAAAATATATTATGTATGTCGCGTTGATACATTGGGTTGGAAACTCATGCGATGAGTAAACACGCAATTGGCTTTCGTGCAACGTCAAATTTGGGTATCGACTTGAGCTTAATTAGATATAGTTGCTCGAGTTCAAGTCAGTCAAGTCTATGTATTCATATAAAACAGCGATGTTGTATTATCTAGTGATGAAGTCACAATCTATGTATTGGGCATGTCTGGCAATGCTTCAAAAAGTAAACTTTTTTTGCTTTATAGATAGTACTTAAAATTATAATTGTTTATTTTGTAGGTATGTGAAAAATATACTTTTTTTGAAGTAAAAATATGAAAATTATACTCCTGTAGTCACATAAAACAACAATATATTGACCTCGCTTGGTTACATCTTATAATAAGAGAAGTTTACTTTTAAAGTGGAGGTGAAATAATAGGACACAGTGTGTTTGTAATTGTTGCAGAGTGTTTTCGGCCATAGGATTTGGATGAGTTTGATCCAAGGGCTGCGAAAAAAATCCAAAATAATTCAAAAAGAAAACAAAAAAATAAAAATATTAAGTTTTTAATTAAAAAAGAAGATAAGGCACACACACAAAAAAAAAAATATACACACAGAAAAAAGACAGACAAGGAGAGATGAATTACACTATGAAATCCAATTCTTTAATAATTATAGAATGTCTTGATTATTTTGCCAGAGGAGAATGAGAAAGTATGTATTACAATATCAAATCCAACTCTTTAATAATTATAGAATATGTTATCTTTATTTTTATATATTTTTTAATAATTTTGGATTTATTTTTTTTTTCGCAACACTATCAAATCCATCCAAATCTTGTGGCACAAAAACAGTCTGAAGAAGCTATAGACATATTGCATCAGTAGCTACTAGTTGTCCGAAAAAATATACTTTTCATTAATACGTATGAGCATATTGTAAGTGTATTTCTTATAACATAGAAAAATCATATTTTTTTTTTTATATATGGAGTAGTAAAAAGTAATTGGTGTTACTGTAAAATTAGAGAAAAGTGCTCTTTATGAAAAAAATAATAAAAATGATACTTTTAGAAAAGTATGTTTATAATACTTCTAAATATATAAAAGAATATTTTTAGTGATACAAACAAGTATTAATTTTTACTTTTAACCAAAAAACACCAAAAGTATACTTTTCGTGATATAACCAAACAAGCTTACGAGGAGTGGGCTCTGACTTTAAACATTTAGAGTCAAAGTATGAGCAATAATATGAGTAACAGAAACATAATTTTATAATAAAAAAATTATAAGGATATTTATGTAAAATATTTTATTTCCATGATTTATATTTTGCCTTCGATTAAGGTAAAAAATTTATAGTGTTAGACACCCCTCTCCCTGTGAACTCATAATCCACAAGAATCAATTAAAGCAAAACATATCCTTAGGCTCTTCTTACTTCTTAGGGTTTATTGGATTCTAGCTAAATTAAAATTTAAAATTATTTTTTGGGACAAAGAAACAAAAAAAACTAGCTATCCAAAGATGCCAAAGCTTAAAAGTGAGTACTAAACAAGCCCTTAGTTTGGCAACATTTCGTTTCAGAAATATTGGTTTTTATTTTTTTTTTCCAAATAAAATGACTATTCTTTACATTTCAACTTATTCATTTTCAATTACTAATAGGATTGCATAAAGGGTAAGGCACACGATACAATACACAAGAATAGACAATTTCATTTTGAAATTTCGTGCTTGTGTCATTTTTGTGAACAATGCCAAAAGTAAGCCTAATTATTATTCGGTCCAAAAAACTAAAAGCAAAGGTAAATTCAAATAAAATAGAGGGTCCCCTCATAACATAAAATAGAAAAGATATTCATGAGATTGAATATATTGAAAATAACTTCAGTCCATTCAGAAAATCTTTAAAAAAAAAAATAAATTCATTTTTATTTTGAAAAAGGAAAAAGAAATTAATTAGGTATTAATGGTAACTTTGTAATTTTGCCAGTTTACGTTACAAGTCTTGTGATCCGCTCATCTTTTCCATTTATTAATAAGGGATAATTACACCAATGGTACCCATAGGTTGAAGCAAATGTATATTTAATTCTTGAGTTTTAATTGTAATACAAATAGTCTCATATTTTGAATATATGACACAATTGGTTACATTAAGGAGCTAAAGTGATTCTAAATGATGAAAAACAAATCCCACTATCCATTTGCAGTTCATTTAGGTACAAAATGTGTTTTTTAAAGATAACTCATGTTTTAATTGTCTCTAAAATTTTGCATGTAAAACCGTGGCAAACCAAGAATTTTTAGCTTGAGGGTCTAGTTAAATTTTTTGTGTTTTAATTTTAAATGAAATTTAGAAGGGTTATCACTTATATATTTCATTTAGATTTGGCTTTAGGATACATTTTAACAATATTTAGATTTTCAAAATGTATCCTGAAGGAATTTAAGAGTCAAATGGTTGGTACTTCCCTATCTCCTTTCAGTCCACCAATGATGTGAGGATTCTTTTTTAATATTACAAAAGGGATCAAATATATCACCTTTTTATGGCCAATTCCGTCTACTTTCTAAACATTAAGAACTATTATCGTTTCAATTGAAACTATGAGTACTAAATAGAAGTTCATTAAACTATAGGATCCATTTATGTAATTCACCCAATTAAGAAAAACAGATATTTTTCTCCGCATTTGAAATTCAAAATCCCCAAATCGCATTTACTAAAACCCCGACCAACGGTCGAATTCGTAATCGCCTTCTACTCTCTCTCTCTCTCTCTTTCTCTCTCTCTCTCTCTATAATCAAGCCTATTCTAATCAGGTTACTTTTCTCAATAATCTCAGATTCGTTTTTTATTTCTCAATTTTTAGTTTAGTTACTCCAATTTTTTTTGTCTTTTATCTCGTTTTGTTTCGATTGAGCTGGAAATTTATTAATTGCTAATGGATTTTATTTTTATTTTGAAGCTTTTTCTAGGAGGATCTGGCGTTAGGGTTTATGGGAACAAAAAACCTAAGCAGCTTTGGATTTGAATTTGAAACCCTAGAGGCAGGAGATTTATGCATCAATATTAGGTTAATCTAGATTTATTTTTTTTAAATTGTTCTTTCTAGATTTAATGCTTTTTGGAAGAGGGTGTTGAGTTTAAGGAAAAGGCTAAATTGGGGGGAAAAAATAAAGTTGAACCTGATACTGAAACCCTAAGGGGCATGGGATTTATGAGGCAATATTGATGTTAATATTAATGTGTTTTGAAATTGTAATGGAATTTTCTTGGATAGGAAACTTTTTGGAGGAGGGTCTAGCATTTAAGGGAAAATGTGAAATTGGAAAAATATAAAATACTGATAGCTTTGATTTGAATTTAAAACTGCTAGGGCGTGGAATTTAAGCATTAATATATGTGTTAATATGGATATTTTTTATTTTGAATGCAATTTTCTTTAAATATAAAGCTTTCTGTAGGAAGATCGCTTTGAATTTTGAATTTAAACCATAAGGGACAGGGAATTTATTTTTCAACTTAGAGTTTCAAATTATGATGTAATTTTCTTTTGTTAGAGATATTTTTGGAGGAGGGTCTGAAATTTAAGGGAAAAGTAAGAAATTGGATAGAAAATCTAAGGGCTTTAAAATTTGAAGTTAGAACTCTGGGGCATTTAGAACTCAGGATATTAAACTTCTTAGTTTAGAAAGTTATTTGAATTCTTTTTAGTGAGTTATATGAATGCTTTTTAGTGAGATTTTTGGAGGAGGGACTGGAATTTAAGGGAAAAGTACGAAATTGGAAAGAAAATCTAGGGGCTTTAAATTTTGAAGTTTGAACTCTGGGGTATTTATGAAGTTAACTATTTGAACTCTGGGGCATTTATAAAGTTAACTATTAGATATTGAACTTCTTAGTTGAGGAAGTTATTTGAATTTTTTTAACTTTTCCACAAGCCGAAATAGAGGAAGAGAAATCTGAGTGAAATTAATATTTGGGGTTTATGTCAATAATAACATGATATTCAATTTCAGTTTTATCCACATCTCGTAAGATTAGCATTTATTCATTTTGTTATTGTATTCCTATAAAGCATAGGAGCACGTATCTTTATACTTGTAAGCTTAGTCTCCAGAGAAAAGTTTTATTTACTGTTTCAGCAATCAGTTATATATTTTGCGCATATAGCGGAAAATGGGTTATAATAATTTGTTGTTTATCTTTACTGGTAGTGAATAACTGCTGCAATAATATGTCAAAAGGCCAGAACGATCCACTTTTGCAAGTGGAAACAACATGCGGATCACTTCTTTATGAATTACAGGTATTTCAGGGACCTCTTACTTTCAGATTTTAATAACTTTTTGAAATTTTGTATGGTCAAAGCTTGACATTGCATCTTATTACATTTTTGGGACCAGATTATTTGGGATGAAGTTGGGGAAACTGAAACTGATAGGGATAAAATGTTACTCGAGCTTGAACGAGAATGTTTAGAAGTATACAGAAGGAAGGTTGATCAGGCTAACAGATGTAGAGCTCAGCTACGACAAGCAATTGCTGACTCTGAAGCTGAGCTTGCAGCTATCTGTTCTTCAATGGGGGAGAGACCCGTACATATTCGCCAGGTTAGTGATATTAAATTTGATTTGAGTGGAGTTGACAGTAAAAGGACCTGAGGAAAGCATTTGTTTAAACTTGAAAGGTGTTGGTATGTAGTTTAGTGTTGGATACAATACTTGTAAACCATTAATTTTCACTGTTAATATTGGGCAGTGAGTACTTTATGTGGAAAAGTCAATACAATTTTCACTTGCATTGCCATAATCTTGGAACCTAAAATAGCAGTAAAAAAATTTGGAAGCCTGCATATTATTGTACTTGTTTGTCAATTTTAGTCTGATCAAACCCCTGGAAGTTTGAAAGAGGAGCTCAAAGCTATTCTTCCGCAAATAGAGGAGATGAGAAAGCGAAAATGTGAACGAAGGAATCAATTTATTGAAGTTCTGGAGCAAATTCAGAAGATATCAAATGAGATTCATTGCTCTTCTGAGAATTCGCGGACCAGTACAGTTGTGGATGAGAGTGACTTATCTTTAAGGAAACTCGAAGAATTGCACAGGGAACTTGATTCACTTCAAAAAGAAAAGGTCAATCTTTTATCGTTTGTTTCTTTTGAATAAATTTTGGCCAGTATTATAAGCTCAAACTGCTATAGTTAAAAGTATCATCTTACTTCTATTTATTTCCATTCAGAGTGATCGGCTGAAGCATGTGTTGAAACTCCTCAGCACATTGTATTCTCTTTGCTCGGTGCTTGGTTTAGATTTCAAGCATACTGTTAATGAGATTCACCCAAGTTTGAATGACAATTCGGAAGAAACTAAGAACATTAGCAATGATACCATTGAAAGGTTGACAACTGTGATAAAACAGTCGCTGGAGCTCAAACTACAAAGGATGCAACGGGTAAATGACGGTCTAAACAAGTTAGTTTCCTACAGTTTCTGTTTGATTTCTTGATACACTTAACCTGTAATTCTTTGGCAGCTTCAAGATCTTGCAACTTCCATGTTGGAGCTCTGGAACTTGATGGACACACCTATAGAAGAACAACAGATGTTTCAGCATGTTACTTGTAAAATAGCTGCTTCAGAACACGAGATAACGGAGGCTGGCATGCTTTCTTCAGAGTTTATCAATGATGTAAGTCCTGATATTGTTGAATATAATTTGTCCGAGTTCCTTTGGCTTTTACAGTAGTTCGTGTCTCTGTAAATTAATAGATTCACCCAGTAGACCTGGGTTTGAGATTTCTTTGTTTACTAAATGACTCGTGAGCTTGTACTGTTGTTAGCATGTGAAACAAAGGAGTCAAGTTTGAGCATGGTGAACCTTTGATTGTATGAGATAAAAAGTATGTTAAAACACAATGCTCTAGATCTGGCTTGGTTTTTTTTATACCAATCTGTGTACATACAGATAGATCTTGTATATGTGTTCCTTTTCCTGTATATCTTTACCTTTTGTTTCCCTTTTTATTTTATTTAATTTTTTTTTTGTTTTTTTGGAGAACTAATGGGGTAGTATATCTTATTATGCAGGTTGAATTAGAAGTTTCTCGCCTGGATGAGCTGAAGGCTAGTAAAATGAAGGAGCTTGTTCTCAAGAAGAGGACAGAACTCGAGGAGATTTGTTGGAAGACGCATTTGGTTCTAGAATCAGATATGGCAGTGGATAGAGCTGTTGAAGCAATAGAGTCTGGTAGTTAGTGTAACCTCTACGCAAGTGAAGGCTAATATTAATATAATACTAATAGAATCATAATGATGTTTTTCAACTTTGTGTATTTCTTTTATTGGGTACAGGAGCTGTGGAACCTGCGTATGTCCTTGAACAAATTGAGTTGCAAATTGCCAAAGTGAAAGAGGAAGCTTTTAGTAGAAAGGAAATTCTTGAGAAGGTTGAAAAGTGGCTTGGTGCATGTGAAGAAGAAAGCTGGCTAGAGGAGTACAACAGGGTTGAGTGTTCTATCTGTTCTTATTTTTTCTGTATATATATATATTTTTAATTTAATACACATGTACCTTGTGTAATCTGTTATTCATTATTTTTTTAGGATGAGAACAGATACAATGCAGGAAGAGGCGCTCATCTTATACTAAAGCGTGCTGAGAAAGCTCGTATTCTGGTGAATAAACTTCCAGGTTTACTTCTTTACATATGGTGACATTTTGTATTTACAAGCTTGTTTTTCAGCTGGCGTTTCATTCTGTACCTATATTTCTTTATTGGTTTGTAAACTGTGTTGGGACAGGCATGGTGGAAGCATTAGCTTCAAGGACCACAGCTTGGGAAGAAGAAATGGGTATTCAGTTCTTTTATGATGGTGTAAGTGTTTGAAAGTTCTCTAGGAGTTTAAGGTTTTAACAAGTTGCTTAACCCAAGTGCTCACCTATCAAATTAATCGTGTTATACACATATGCTCTCACTTCTTTTCGTATAATTGCTATAACTACCAACAGATATATTGTCTGCAATCTAAGACTTCATAAATTTCCAAAAACCTCAAAATAAGTACTAGCATGGCAAGATAAGGGAGCGTTTTCACCTTTATAAGCTGGAACTTACTGAAATCCAAGTTTTCACTTCTCTAGATTTTTATGTTGACTAGTTTGAATGAAGTCAGTTTTCCTTTGTACTTGTCCAGATTCGGCTTCTTTCTATGCTTGAAGAGTATAGTATTTTGAGGCAGGAGAAAGAGTTGGAGCGCAAGAGGCAGCGAGTATATTTTTTTTACTCATGCTTAGTATTTAATAAATTGGTATTTCCTGTTTGATTCGAGTGTAAATTAACGGGTATATATATTTGACTATGCCTATTGCAGGACCAGAAGAAACTTCAGGGCCAATTAATTGCTGAACAAGAGGCCCGGTTTGGTTCGAAGCCAAGCCCAATGAAGCTCCAGAATGGGAAAAAGGGTCCTAGATTGTCAACTGGTGGAGCACCAAGCAACAGAAGACTCTCTGTTGGGGGAACAATGCTACAAACGCCTAAACCTGATCATTCTATTCACTCCATCAAAGCCACTCCAAACACACGTCAAGTAAAGAAGATGAATCGTCTGCACACAGATGAGCAGTTAGTTCACCCCCGAAATGATGCATTTTCAGCTCTACCAGCTGGTTCGTACAGTACAACCCATTATTTTCATCTTTTGGGGGTTAACTTGCACCTTGTTTTTTTTCAATAAGAAAGGGCAAGACAGATCTGAGCAAGGTTGCGAAAATGGGAATTTACTCGGAATATTATCTGATTATCCTGATGAAGTAAAATCTGAAAAAGTTTCATTTAGGAACAAGGTGACAATTAATCAAGTTGCTTAACATCACAATGTAACTTCAGATAATTACTTCTAGAACAATGACAAGTGTCCAAAAGTGTTTTTTCTTATATTCATTATGCCTTCTAATCTTAGTTATTTATTGGTATAAGTGTGAAGAGAACCAGTGAATCATGTAATGCTTCTGTTTTCCATTCCAAACACTCAAGTTTTTGTTCACTCCATTATCCTTCTGGATTAGATATATGTGTATCTTCATCTGACAATCGAGTTCTTGGAATGCAGTAATTGCTCGAGAAGTGGAGTCTCCAATAAAGAGGAAACCCTTTTCGCCTATCTCTACTACTGAATCATCCAAGTCAAATTTGGCAAACTTGATGGAAGATTTGAACCGCAAGCCGAATGATCAAGTATTAAAGAAGACCCTTCAAACCAACACCCAATTGACTACTCCAACAAAGACGATATTTGCAAATCAAGAAGAGAATAGGACCCCCAAAATAATGCCCGCTACAGTGCCCTCTACACCCTCCACAGTGTCGGTCCCAATGCAGACAGCTGTGACCCCAGCTCCTCCTCATCCGATACCTCACATTGCAAAACCGCTTCCAGAAATTGCCGAGGAGATAGAGTACTCATTCGAAGAATGGAGAGCAGGTTTTGTGGTTCCGAAAACGCAGTTGAAAACAGTTCTGCAAGCGTGATCTGTTTAGTACTCAGATGAACTCGAATTTTTTTTTCGTGATTCTGTTTCCGTTTCCGTTTTCCGGATTTGTGGTTGATAAGCCAATCTTTATTGGCTTCTTGAATTTGTACATAGTCTACGAGCACCGGCCGTGGACTTGAGATGTTGTCATTGCTCTATTTCTGATCAAGTGGCCTTTTTCACAAATTTCAAGTTGATTTTTCTTTCCTTGGTGACTGCACTTGTGGTTAAGGGTGTTTGCGGCTCGATTTGGATCGGTTTTGAGGCAAAAAGCTATCCAATTCATAGATAAAAAGAGCATGCGGTTCAATTCGGTTTAGATGGCGTTCTTAAAAAATTCAATTCGGTTTAGATGGCGTTCTTAAAAAAATCCGATCCGATCCGATCCGATCCGAGTAAGTGCGGCTTGGATTGGTTCGGTTATTCGGTTTTGGTCTACGCATCATTACATATTTTTAAATGCAATTTGAGAGTAGGTAAGTTTTGGATGAAACAAAATAGAATCTAATTTTTTTTTTAAAAAAAAAAAAAAAAAAAAAAA
>MKEJ01070537.1:0-15629 GCA_001753735.1 Embelia ribes | reverse complement strand
AAGACACGATATTCCATCATATAATATATCGTACAACATTTCATACAAATTTACTGAATCATATAGTGCAAAGATACCATTCTTTGCTTAATATATATATGTAATGGTACGTTAAAATAAACTAGACAACTGTATATATCTATGATAAATGTATGTAAAATATATAATAGAGAGAGTGCTACAAGTTTTAAAACCCACGTCAAAATGGGAATAAATTATCATTGAATTGCATTTCCTTTGTAAACGTAATAGTAACCTTGAGCGGTAATTATACTTACCTATAATGATGCCCTACTTTTTTTTTTAAATAACTTTACCTTGACAGGTGACTGAGAATTGGTTTATGTATTTTTTTAAAAACTAAATTTGGTTTAATTACTTCCGAGAACAACAGGAGATAAAAACTTAAGACAGAACGTATGATACAATACATACATCTCCAAAATATGTAATGCCTAGATTTAATTGATTTCCCGTTCAGTTATTTTCCTTCATTTCTAGATTTTGTTTTGCTTATTATTTTTGGTGGTGTTCATATCTATCTTTTTTAAAATTACTCATTCTTGCCAGCTGAACGGCTGCCATCCAATTCTAGACCTTCGAAAATTAAAAAAAAAATTAAAATAGTAAGTTTCGCCAAGTTAAATGGAAAAAATTATTTAGCATGGGAATTGTAATTTTATGCAACCAAAGATGTTGTTTGGTTAGAAGTCAGTTTCCAACTTTAGAATCTGTTGTCCAAATTTTTATAGTGTTGAGTTTTTGTCTATCAAAATCTATTAGATATTGATTTATGTAAAATAATTTTCAAACTTAAAAAAATTGAAGCAAGCTATAAAACTTCAAAGATTACTTGGCGCCACATGCGATTTTGAATTTTTTTTATTTAGTGTAATAAAAAATAATTTATAAATTTAAAATGTGAAACGTATGGAATATTACGTTGAAAGTTGAAACAGTACCTCATTTCGTTGCTGGTGTCTGCCCCCACAAATCTTTTTACCCAAGTACAAACAACCCTATACCCACCGTTTGTTTCTTGAATAAATAAAAATTTTAATATTTTATTATCACGTTCAAATTAAAAAAATCATATCAAAAGGATAGTATTACGGGATAATCAATAATAAATGAGTTATATAATATAAATTATAAATACAACTTAATTAAAAAAACAATTTTTGTTGGATTTGAGATACGAAAAATAAAGTTGATATTTAGAAGGAAGAGAGTTAAATTACAATATTGATTTTTGTTGACTCAAATTTTAATCAAATATATTTTGATGATTAAAAATGAGTCGTAAACAAAGTTTAATTTATATCCATTATGATACTAATGTTTGAGCAAATTTACGTAAAGGTACAAAGTCTATTATAAGGTCAAAACACGACACAACTTTAAGAAAAAAATAAATGTCGAATAAGTAGTGGCCTAAATAATATACTAAAGAAACGTTGTTTGATAAAATGACTAGCTGATAAACCCAATGAATATTTACAAAACATGTCTAGAAAGATAATGCAAATATCTATAAGTTTTATGTTTTAGTAAAATTTCAATTGAAAGTGCAAAATGACCAAAATGAAGAAAAATATTTAAAGCATTCAAAACCAACACTGTTTCATAAAATGGACATATCTCTTAACTTATAAATCTAATGAAAGTGTGTTTTACATTTCTAGAAAGAGAATTAAAAAATTTACAACTTTCATACTTTGACAAATAGTAAATTCTAAGCCTAAAATTGACAAAACAACCAGAAGATCTAACAACACAAAAGTTGACAAATGTTGACCGATTTTGACTGTATACGGATTGGGCGTTGACCGTATATAGATGGGGCGTTGACCGTATACGGATGGACAATTAATCACATGCGGATGGAGGGATGATAACATGCGGACACACGACCGTATACGAACATAACAGTGACAACAAGTAGTTAGAAGCTCGGTCATAAAAATATTTGATACACTACCATGTTTCAATAATTTATGTCATATATTGACTCAAGCTCAAGCATTGTAAATGGGAGACTTTACCAACACTTCAAACAATCTCTCTGAGTTATCTCATATCTCTTAGCAACAAACAATATTGCAAATATTTAAATTCCATATTTTTCATTTATGCTTGTAAAAATCTATACTCATGAGTTTTATTCTTCTTAATTTACGAGTATAAAGATTCATTCTTAATTTTTTTTTGATACTACTGAATTGTGAGGGTATACTTTAATTTGAGAGATTGTCTCAAGTAGAATGGTCAACACCCGTAAAGCTGATTGGGGGATAATATTTATTTTAGTGATAAACGAAGCTCAAGCAACGCTAGGGATAGTAGACTTGAGAGATTAACTAATATTTGACCGAACAACTATAAAACTATGTCTACATTTATTTTCATTTAACTCTTTACAATTTAATTATATGTTTTATTAATATTCTTGCTAAAAGTTTCTAGAGGGTTATTATATCAAAAAGTTTTTAAGTTATACATTTACCTAATTCACCATTATCTTGTGTTTGAATAAGGGATAACAATTTTTTTAGTAGGGCCTATATTTGTTTTTACAAATTAAACTTTGGAACCTAAAAAAACAAAACTTCAAAACTGATGGTGGAAAATAAAAATTTTAAAACTTAAAAAAAAAAAAAAGAAGAAATTAACCACCAACACGGGGCCAATCCATTGCAGAGAGTCAGTTTCGGATTACCTTTTGCTGTCTGTTTTATTTTTTTTCTTGAAAATTATATACTGAAGTATATGGTAAACTTTAAATCACATTTTTTTAATAATCAGTTTTTGTTTTTTTGGGACATTTTTTGAAGCAGTTTTAGGAATACTTTGAAAAACTATTTTTGTTTTTTATTTCATTAATTACTATAATAACATCATTTATATTTATTTCATTTCTCATATATAAATATTTTTATCTTTTTACAATAAAAAATATTATTTACCAAATACTTAACTACTCATCAAAATAAAATTTAAAATTTATTTACTAAATATTAATATTATATTTAATTTTAAATTAATTTTAAAAAACATTAGCATTTCCAAATTCAGCCTCAGAATTTTAACCTTTTAAAAGAAATTCTTATGTAGGAAATAAATATTTTTGATAAGAAAATCAGACCCGTTGGGTAAAGAACTCAAAGTCACTGATATGTATTTGACTATTCAAAAGTTTGGTGACAGATCTTTTCCCCGGTTCACTTTCCCCTTTACCTTCCGTCTCACAGCGTCTCTCTCTCTCTCTCTCTCTCTCTTTATCTCTCTCTCTCTACAGGATGCCATGCGACTCCTCTCTCTTCACCTACCGCACCCCCACTTCTCACTATCTCACCTCACTCTCGTTTCTCCATGAACCCTCCTCCCTCTCTCTCCTAACCCATCTCTCCCATGGCGGCGGACCTCAACGGCGTCGAGGCGGTGCTCGATTTCATGAGAGAGAACGGCTTTTCAACCTCCCAATCCGCCCTAATCGAGGACGTCCTTGAGCGGTCATCTACCCTAGTCGAATCGATCGAACTCGAGACGTTTCTGTTCCCCGTGGCTCCGGTGAATATCCCGGTGAATCGGCGGAGGATTGCGGGGGAGGGTGGAGGGGACGAGTCGTCGGATGAGTTCGTTAGCTTGGGTTCTTCCACCTCTGATCTCTGCTCTTCTGGTACCGAGTCAACTTTAATTTTATTTATTTTTTTTAATTTCGTGTTCAGTAGTTTAAGATGGTTTGTGCATACAAGGAGAAAAAGGTTGAGGCTCTAACTACGTAAAAAGATATGCATATTGCATAATTAGACAAGTGAAAGTTGCTTTAGATATAAACTGGCGGCGTCTGAAAATTCATGTTAGCGACAAGACGTAATATATTATTTTAATTTTATTTAACCGTCCAATAAAATGGAATTTTAAGACTTGGAAGATGACAATGATAATCTATTTTGTGTGAACTATTGGTAATTCATTTATTTCGTATCTCAGGGCACTCCCAAGGGATTAGCCATTGTAAATGCCTAAATTTTAACGATTTAAAATCATAGCACCATTGTCTGCTGAGTTTTTGTACGACAGCAGGTTGGATGCATGACGTATATATATATGTATGTGGGAACTACTACATATGCAAATGTGTCATTTATCCAAGCCCGACTCATGTAAAAAAAGGGGGAAAAATCTTCATCATGTTGGAGGAAAGTTAAATTAAATCTTAATCCTATATCACGAACTTCAGAATTGATATAGCCTGAGGTATAGATATTGCACCTGGCCCATAAACTTAAAAATTGAGTTGAGTATGAAAAGTAGGCTCTAGTTTGGTAGCCGTATTAGGGTATTCCTCAATCCTTAAATTTAGGGTTTGTTTGCTTGCGAATTTTAAGTTCAAGAATTTCTGTTTTTTTTCCTTTCTGAAAAGCTGGATTATATTAGGTTGCATGACTTTTGAGATGAGCTTATTTGTTAGTTTGGCCTAATTAAGCATGAAACTTTAGGTCCAAATTTTTTCTTAGGGAAAAAAAGGTTAGTTTTTTTTTCTTATAAGCTTCAACCAAATCCTTAATCCTTTCATCTCAATGCATATGTGGAGAACCAAAAATAAAAAATTGAACACATCTTTATCACTATAGGTGGACTGATGCTTGTGATGAGTCCCATGACTTTATGTATTAAGTGACGCAATGGAGAATTGCCATAACACAGTTTTTATAATATTTATTTATCACAAAAAAATTACAATGAATTGTAAAGATTGTACTTGTCAAGGTACTTGAACAAGCATCTCAGCACCCACACTGCTTGTTCAAGCATTACTAGCTCACCATCTTCCATTGCACCACTTGATGCTTAGAGCCATGAGTCCATCACAAGCATTGGTCCACCTGCAGCAGAGGAGATGCTCTGAGAAAGATCTCTTGAGTTCAATCCTTAAAATTTAGGATTGGGAGTCCCTTCGAGGCACTAATAAGTATGCCCTTATAGCAAAACCCCCTGTATGCGGGGAAATTGATTAGTGTTAAGTTATACCGGTGGGGTTTTCTCTTCAATTTAATTCTTGATATTTAGGGTAAGGTCGTAGGCACATATTGAGGGGAACTGGGAAGCCTTTATTGTGTATAAAATAGTTTCTAACATAAAGTTGCATTTATCTTTATTTTTAGGTTGTTTTAGCGGTTTTTCTTTTCTTTTTTTACCCAGGGGGTGGGGGGAGGAAATTTTAATTTATTTATTTATTTTTTATTTCTAATGTGTTTGAACCCAGAAAATATTTAATATCACCCTCGCATATGCACCTTGGCGTAATTCAGATTTTCTGTCTGCGTTATTGGTGGTACTGAGCAGTATATACCACCATGGAATTAGATAATACGATGGCGTAATTTCTTAGTTGAGACTTCCCCACCCCGGAAAAAGAAAGGAAAAAAAAAAAAGAAAAGAAAGGTCACGATTAGCAATAGTAAGTAGGTAAGTACATGAATTAGTATTATCATCGCAGCCCAACTAATCCATCCACTTGAAATTTAGTTTTCGCCATAAAATACACTTATCAATAGAAAACGTTATTTCTAGTAATTTGTTGCTAAATAATTAAGTTGATAAATTTGATTCTAGAATAAAAATTGTACGACATTCTCTTCACGTCATGTTTCGTGAGAGGATAAATGATAAATCACACCGTTGAATCTGTATCGAGGAAAATTAGAAGCTCAGTATATAGAGACATGAGGATGACGCAGAATCGGATTAGATGTCAAAATGTTCTTCAATAACTAGAATATACAGATACTTGTAATTCAACTCTACCAAATTTTTAAATGAATGCTGTATTTATAGATCGTTTTGCCAGCATCATACTACATATATTTACAGTATTTGTCGCGATCCATTGTGCATTTGAAAATCCTATTTTAGTTAACGTATTGTATCCCATGACATTATCCCATAAGAGAATAGTTCTCATGCCTTTTTAAGAAGCTACCATTTTGGTTTTTGAAATTAATCTAGTTTTTATCTTTTTTTCTTGCCTATTCAATTGATTCTTGAATCAAATGCATATCTGTGCAGGAGTAGCAATCTACACTTTCCCTGGTTAGCATCGGTTACGAGTCTTAGTACATGTGTAGCTGTATTTTTTGAACCATGTGTGCCTGTATTTGTTTTCTCTTTGGTTTTAATTGACATCATATGGCCTCATATAGATCTTTTCTTTTTGGTTTAATTGGCATCATAAGGGGAATTTAATTCCAAGTTTCTGAATATTGTTGCATACTCTTTCACAGAGTTCACAAATCCCTACGGTGTTCGTACTACAACCGAAGTAAGCTCCCAAACGTCCTCAGAAAGATTATCTCAGTTTGGTACAGCTCGTGAATACCATGATTTTGACATTGAAAATGACCTTTACTGGTACAACGAGGAAGACAAAGATTTTACTATGCCTTCCCACTTTGATGGCACAGACCCGTTTGTTTGCCCAAGTGAGGACAAGTTTGTTATGACAGCTGAAACCGGGAAGCCAATCGATAATGACCTAGGTTATAAGCATATGTCAGAAGGATGTGAAAATCTGGAAGGAATTAATTCCATGGACAAGCCCTGGCCTTTGAGTCTTTCTTCTCTTACGGATATGAATGGGGTTGGACTAACAAGTTATGATAATATTGAAGTAAATTTCATGAACGGAGGGGTCGAAAATGTTGAGCCGGCTGTTTATAAAGCTTCAAACCCGCACTGTGTACAAAGTTTGGATACAAAAGGAGTTCTGAGTAGTGATGACAAACTTGAACAGAAGTACTATAAAGGTGTTAATGAAGGAGAAACGACTAGAAGTGCCCATGAACCAGAGGGTGGTCCTGATGGAGAGGAGGGTACTGCTGAGCCTTTGATATATGATGCAAATGATGAGGAATATGAAGTATTTCATCTAAGAATCATTCACAGGAAAAACCGGTTAGTGCTCCTTGAATTTTATAGCTCTTAAATCTTAATCTAGGAATTTTATGCTACAAGGGGAAATCTAGATGATGGACTGTTTAATCATGTTGGATAATGAACCTTTATTGTGAAGAGTGGAGTGCTGAATGAATTACCAAATTTTCAAGTGCTGAGGTGGAATAAAAGATAGAGGGAATTGTTGGATAGCTTTATTTTTCTTTATGGTAAGGGCTTTATCACACTTTGATTGTAATCTGTTGACTCAAGTGAAAATGCATTAGCCATATAGGTTTGAGAGAAGAAAGAAGAAGAAACATAGGAAATTGGGTTAAAGGGTCATTTTCAATCCCCTTTATCCATCACTTATTACTAGGTAGATTAAAACCAGCTTAGTATAAAGCCCTATATATAAATAGCCCTATATATAAATAACAATCAGAATATATCTCTCTCTATATATTATATATATATGAAAGTGGCAGCATTCTAACCTTACTTTATATTTTGGGTAAAACTAGTGACTGAACCTTAATTGTGCGGAATTCAATGCTTAGCAAATGCACTAAGGAACATCGTAGTTTTCTTGGAAATATACCCAAGTATCGAATCTCTCGAGGACTCCTAAGCGTATCGGAAATCCTAAGAACACTCGAATTGAATCACTGCGATCGCAGAATTCATTTTCAATCAAAATTTAACTAATTTACGCCTACTCCTAATTTTTCCTTGGGATTCCCATTACGGGAGCAGTTTTGTGATTACGACTAAATGTGATTTAAACAAGAAATACAACTAGAATGCTATTAAATGATACACGACGAAAACAACAATTAATAAAGTCTTGCCTATGTCGGGGAATCCGATAGGTTAATTTCCTCCCCAAATTGCCCTATATGATTAATTCCGGTTAAATATAGTAAGAAAATCACGGTCATATATTTTTTGGTGTATCTCATCCTAGTGTGCCATTGGGAGCGTGCCAAGTTTCATAGCTACGCCTATATGATGTCTAATTTACTTCCAACAATTTCAAAAACTCTAGATTTTCAAAACAAATTCAATTTTTTGGATTAAGACTTATAAAAATCAATCTCGTCAATTAGGGTGTTCGGGGGTTCAATTAACCTACTTTCATCCCCTAAGGCAAGATTGAACTTAGACTAACATATCAATAATGAACATAACAATATACAAATCAAAGCTTGAAAATATAAATATGATGATTATTCTAAACAGCAATAAAGTTTATAATTGAACTTAATAGCAATTAAACTCAAGAAGCTTTAAACAACTTGATTATTATTATTAATAGAAAAGTGTACTTACAACCTTAATGAACTTGAAATGAAAATTACAACTTTGAATGTTTTACAACCCTTTCTTCTTCAATGGAAGCCAAAAACAAAGAGAAAATAAAAGCAAGAACAAAGTAGTGACAATGAAGAGAATTTGTAAGAAGAAGAAGAACAAAAACTAAGTGAATTTTTAAGGAGGAGGGAGTATTTATAGAGGGAATTGGTGAAGGTAAATGGGAATTTAGGCGGGTAGATGTGGGTAGATAGGAATTTAGGTTGGTAGATGGGAATTGACGTGGGTAGATGGGAATTGGTGATGGTAGATGGGAATTTAGGTTGGTAGATCGGTGATTGTCCCACTTTTTGAGCTGTTTGATCGAAATACACTGAATTATTGGTCACTTCTGTGCCTTTTATTTTCCATTTTTTTTTTCATAATTCTGCAGCAATTTTTACAAGCTCGTTATTTGGCCTTTTTAGCATCAATTACCTGAAACGCACATAAAAACCAATAATACCGAAGTATAACATATTAAGTGCGTTAAATGCCAAATAATTGATGTTATTGCTATAGATAAAACCAATATTTTATATATTTTTGTATTGCAATCACCCCTTCTACCTAGAAATTTCTAGTCCCTAAAAATGCAGTAGACAACCACTTATTAAAAAATAAAATTCAAGAGAAAAATAAAAATCCTAACTCACTTTCGCAGTAATCACGAGTGCATTTAGCTTATGCACTAAGTGGTTAAACCCGTAGGTGTCCCTCGTGGACGAGTGTGGTCTCGTGAGGGTTTACCAGGGCGATACCAACAAACAACGTAAAATGAGTTTCAAAATTTTCAATAAAGCTCAAAGCCAAATATGCTTAACAAGTTGCTTCACAATTTAACTAGTTAGACCAGTCGACCATCCTAAATCAGAGTGGACACAACTTTAACTAGGTTCGAATCGCATCACTGAATCTCGATTATTCAAGGAAATTTAAATTTAGGGCAGTTTTTCTATGAATTAACAAGATAGAATGTAAAACCAATTTTCTTTTTCCATACTCGACTCAAAATAAAATTTTAAGGATGCCATTATAAATATACTTTCCACATTCCAAAATATAAGTCGATTGTCACTGCGACGTCATTCAACTTATTTTTCATACTATCTCTTCAGTAACACTCTATTATATATTTTTGTTGGTAATATTTATTTCTTTTGTCCAACCAATATTACCTTTTTTTTCATTATTATTATTATTATTATTATTATTATTTATTTTTTATTTTTTTTACTTTTTTTGACCGTTGTTGGGCTCTTTCACATTTTCGACCACTTTAGCTTTCAACTTTTATTTTACCATGTTCATTTATGCAAAAAATGCAATAATAGATAGAGAGCATGAAGTATAATGAAAAGTGTAACGAACTGGTATGAAAAAGGAAACGAGAACATATACCAAGTTTTGCTTTGAGTGTGTATACTGATATATTACAGTTGTCATAAAATCCCGTTTAGTGCATCTTTTATCCTCAACACCTGTCATATCAAATACTATGCACCAAATAGAAAATGCGATCAACATATTATATGTAATCAATAATAAACACCATTGCGCCTCATAATCATTGCATAATAAAAAAATGACATAAAAGAACATGCATGATTATGAGAATAAAAGGTTAGCCATAGATGCTATACATAAAAGTGAAAGGCCATCACTATCTAATCACACTTAGTCCAAACATACTGAAAAATAAATAAATCAAAAGAAGAAGAAAAAAATAAATACATTTGTCCAAAAGGTCAACTAAAACAGTCCTACAAGACACTTTTTTTTTGTTCAAGCAATTCGATTGATCGAAAAACTCTTGTCCGTTTTCCCACTTTTTGATCGATCGATCAAAGTTCAAAAGTCAATTTCACTAAAACTAGTTCAATCGATTAAACCTCGAACTCCTCTGGGTTCTTTTTCCATTTTTCATTTGATAGTTCGATTGAACAAATTGTACAATGACTGAAAAACAAAAAAAAAAATTAAAAATAAAAACTATACCTAAAACACCACCTATGACTCACAATTATGCCAATGTATTATTAAAAATGCAATATAAAGCTCAGTTCCAATAAAAAGTTGGAACTAAATTTGAATTTTTTTTTTTTTTTTTAACAAAGATTGGTATATATTGTACACTAACATATCCCCTATCTAAACCGAATATAGTTCCTATATTCATATTTAAAGGAGTGCGACTCGACCTACCAAAAAGAACAAAAGGAATATCAAAAAGAAATTGCTATGTACAAAGAACACCCTCCTCAAATATACTATCAACCATAATTTGGTGGATCAATACGAACCACACGAATTCATAATCACTACATATTGGTTTTGTTTGTCCCTAGGTATGTCACTACCTACAATTCTCTTGTCACCTCCCTCAACCTACTCAAATACCTAGTTTCTTTTCGGACTAACTCCTCATCTTGTAAAGTATCAATTATCCCCACTCTATCTCCAAAAG
This sequence comes from Embelia ribes, assembly GCA_001753735.1. Classification (NCBI taxonomy): domain Eukaryota; kingdom Viridiplantae; phylum Streptophyta; class Magnoliopsida; order Ericales; family Primulaceae; genus Embelia; species Embelia ribes. Next base: position 4,873 of record MKEJ01070537.1, on the reverse strand, counting down.
ACTTCGTAGTTGCACAAATTAGAACAAACTCATTTTCTCCCGCGTGACTAGGTATATCATTCAATGATTTGATATAAAAAATATTAAGTTCCGCTTTCATATGTCCTAATAAAATCTCCATTGCACTGCTTCAACAATTGATAAGAGTTTTAGACATCGCCAAGAATGGCCATCCAAGAATGATTGAAACGGAAGTGGGCAGAACATTGGTATCCAATACCACAAAATTGACGGGGTAAATTAACTTGCTTATCTGTACAAGTACATCCTCGATTATGCCTTTCGCAACCTCATATTCCCTATTACTGAAATACAACATCATCTTAATCGGCTTGAGTTCCCTTAAACCGAATTGGTTATAAACCAAATAAAGTAGTAGGTTAACACTAACCCCTAAATTGAGCACATCAATCTCAAAATCACCTATCACACATAAAATAATAGGATATTTAGGGTCCTTATATTTAGGCAAGATGTGTGATTGAAGAACAATGTTCTCCTTCTTGGTAAGGTATACCTACTCATTTTTGTTAATTTATCTTTATCTCAGTCTTAGTCTTTTCCAATTGATCAACCCGAGGGTTGCTCACTGGTGAAGACTACTATTGGTGTCGATAAGGAGGAGCTACATAAGTGCCATGCCCATGTGGCTTATGTCCCGACTTGTATTGGAAATTTTGAGGCGGTGAGCCTCATTCTTTCACGACATGTTGGGATGGTTCCTCCAACCTGAATTGCATATTGAAGAAAAGGGATTTCCTTTCCCTTGGCCCTGAGGGGGTGGCTATTGAATGTATTGGGCAGACTTGATTTGCCCAAAATATGCATCTTTTATGACAGCAAGCTAGTAAAAATCCTCCATTATGCGCTCGCCATCTTGGCAAAAACCACTAGTGACAGACACGGTTGGAGTAGCCACAGCATACACCCTCTTGATTCCCATTACCTCCATTTTATTTTGTTAGGCAATATATTTTGCCTTCTGCTAAGCTTACTCAATTTTCCAGCCAATTCAAATGGGGCCCTAACTTTAATTCGAGGCCCAATTTTATGCTTAACATTTCGTTCTAACCAAAGGTAACTGCATATATGGATCATGTGCCCGAAATACATACGAAAAAGAGAGGGGAAAAAAATAGAAACGTCCTTGGGCCAAGGCCATTAAATTAGAAACGTTTCCAAAAATGTAAAAACAAGATTTTAGTATTTTGCAATTCATATACCAAATTTACAAGTAGCATAAAGCATACACAAAGAAACCTAGAATACATGGGGAAATTTTAAAATGAAATTGGATGTTGAATACTCCCGATGTATTAATTTATGCCCAAGCGGTTGTTCCGATATATGACACAGTGACTTAAATATGTGAGGTCTGATAAGCACTTCTGTAAATGCATCTATACATTCGTTTGTTTATGAATTCATACACCAGCAATAGATTCTAGGCAGAAATTTTACCTTGTTGATATTACACATCTAATAACCGTTTATGTTGCCTCTAGACTTGTAAAAGCTGGCAATCGTCGGCTTTTGGAACAGGATCTTGCGATATTTACATGAATAGAGTAGGAAAAAGGAGAATCCCTAGCCCCTCCGGTTTTTAATTTATACAATTAAATCACGGTTAAACACTGAAAGGTATTGAGGCTAAACAAAACAACCAAAAGATACTTTCTACCGTTTGCACCGAACGTGTTAAAGCTTGCCCCAGTCACATTATCCTTCAACAGCTCCCCAGTGTATCCGTTGGACGAGCCCTTTCCGTATAACCCTGTGCAAACTTAAGTCGCTTCAATTGGCCCATCAGCCGAGGCCATGAAATAACCGCTCCCAAACAGGTTGGTCACGGCCCCAGCCAAAATATGCGCAATATTTATCACCATGCCATCAGCCCCTATGTGGCCGTTAGGCACGCGCAGCGGCAGCATATGAGGCCCATAAACGGGTTGGTGGAACGGCCTGGCACTGGCTGGCTGAGTCACCCACAACATCGACCGACTTCCCTTGGGTGTTTGCCTCTCTATATCGACAACTCATACGAAACCCCTCCATGTAGATGTCTGTGGCAGTCAGGGCCAGAGTCAGTCCACCGGGTCTAGAGTTGACCCGATAGGCTAGCTCTGGTATCTGTGCCCTTTCTGGAGATTTGTCTCTATGCCCTTTTTGGAGATTTGCACAAGGACATCGCATCCTCGGGTTGACTAGTTTCAATTGTTTGCCACTATTTGGACACAGAAGGCACACTAACCAGGGCTTCGTTTAAGGAGAGAATAAAATCTAAGATAATCGACTTTTGAGAAGGTGAAAATTTTCAGCACCATACGAGGGAAACGTGTAGATCATCATCTCGTAACGGTCCGTTATGGTACGCTAGGTGCATAGGGGGTGGTATATAGAGGGAAATTGAGTTTTCTGTTACCCCAAGACAGATTGAGAGAGCCTAAAAAGGGCCACAACAATTAGAAATAATTTCATTTTTGTTAAGAGGGATGGGTGTTTAGAGAGGTTTATGAGTTGGAAGACTATATATAGGTGTTTTGGCGCCCCAACTGACTTAGTGAAACACAAAATTAACACAAAACAAAGACCAAAATCCCTAATCACCATACTCAAGCACCATTCTCTAAAAATAGATTGTCACTATACGTTCCCAATTCACCTCCCCTTTCTAATATTCTTGTGTTATCTACATTATATTGGCCTTCTTTGTTCGATGCTTATTAGCTCAACTTTTTCAATCTTTGTTACTTAAAAATTGGACAACATTTAGCTGCTAAATTTTTAAGCTGAGCCCATTTCTTGTCTTAGCCTGAATAAGATGGAATTTTTAAAATAATGCATCCAAATGAAACCTAACCGTTAAATTTGAAGAGGGCTCTGATTTAATTTCAAATGAAACCAAAAAGTATAGGAAAAATGGGCGGGGTATTTTAATTGAAACCAAATTAAAAGGTTTGCCCTGATTAATTGACAGGTACAGAGAGATACAGAAAAATTGGGAAAGAGACATAAAGACACAAGAAAGAGCAGCTTCGCAAGTTCATATCCCTCTCATCTTCATAAAGAACAGGTGATATTTATCATCAATGTTTTTAATGTTTTGAAAATTTATGTGTGTTTTACCTTGAAATCGTTATGAATGTTTTCATTTAATTTTATTGTTAATCGCACACAATAGAAAATTTTCATTTGGTAATAAGAATTTGGTGAATCTTGAATAACTTGCATTTGGCAATGAAATTATCTGGCTTTGATTTCTAAAATTGCATGTGTGTGTATAATTTAGGTAAAAAAAAATTATGTATGTGTGTATCATGTATTTGCATTGTATTTGTATGAAAGCTACTCTAAAATTGTATAGTAAAATTTTAGATCAATAGAAGTGGGAAAAAAAAATTATGAGATTTCTCCAAGTCGGGAAAAAATTATTGTAGAATGCCTGTAAAGTGCTTGATGAAATGCTTCTAAAGATGCAACCTTTTGAAAGCTGAAGAGAATTATTATATTATGTGTGTGTATATTTTTCTTGATTAATCTTTCAATACTGTTGTTACCGATTTCTTTAGCTAATTTTCTACGGAATCTATGTATTTTCTATGGAATCTATGAATTTTGTAGCTTTGTAAGGTAATTGCAAGCATGGCTTTCATAATGTTTTCTACGGAATCTGAGTATTTTCTTTAGCTAACATTTGATTTATTTACTCTTGCAAGGTCATTCAAGAACAACTTGGCATTGATAACAAGCACCTACTTCATTTGACCCTTATAACTCAATGTGGAACAAGAAGTATTATAGAAGTCTGGTTTTGAAGAATTAGAAATCTAGTTTATGCAGTGTTAGAAATTTTGTTTATGCAGTGAGAAAGCAGAGAGGAAAAATCTAGTTTAGATGTGTTTATGCATTGACAAATCTGTAGTGTAAAAATATGATTTAGAGGTGTTAAAAATCTCGTGTAATTTTTGGCTTAATTTCTACAATATACTGGTTAAATTCTTGAAGGCAAAATCTGACATTTTGGTGTTGAAAATCTGAAATTGTGCCATTGCGTTACAATTCAGGAATTACGTATTTGGGTTTGTATTGCTGCTGCTTTGTGCGTGTGTATGAGTATAGTGTGTGTTGTGTTTGGTGAACTGTAGTGTTTGTGTGTGAGTGAACTAGTAAAATTAACATCTGTTCGAAAATCTACTTTGTCGTAATGGTGAAAAATCTGTTTCGTACCAATGGTGAAAAATCTGTTTTAGCAAATCTGTATTTGAACGTGTGATTTGAAAAATCGTTGGCTACAACAGTCAAAAACAAAGAAAACATGGTCAGAGACCAGTAACAACAACTGTTCTGATAAAAGCCACTAATTAACGGCCGTACACAGCCATTGAACCAACAACAATGAGAAGAAAAATTCTCGTAAAAGTATAGCTAATCACAGGCCATACATAGGCAGTAAAACTAGGAGTGTGAATCGGTTCAGGTAAACCGAACCGAACCGAACCGATTTAATTCGATTTCAAATTTTTAGTGACAGTTTGAGTACGGGTTTAAAATGTAAAAAATTTCGCATTTTGTAAAATTTCGGGTTTGGGTTTTGTAAAAAAATTCGTGTTTAAATCCGAAACCCGAAATTATTAAATATTAAATTAAAAATATAATTATGACATGATGGTTCGGGTTCAGTTCGGGTTTCGGATTCGGTCCGGCCTTCCTCGGTTTGGCTTTATGGGAATTTCGGTTCGTGTTCAGTTCCAAGTAGCAACTAATCAATTATCAAAAGACTCAAAAACATGCTATGCGCCAAAGGAATAAACAACTATTGAAACATGATTAGTTAAAACTATTAAAATGTATAACTGAAAATAAATAAAAATTG
>MKEJ01070531.1:0-17744 GCA_001753735.1 Embelia ribes | reverse complement strand
TCCAACTGATATGCTTGCCCTTGTACCACATAATCTCACAGTTCCTGCTCCGCAAGTTGTTCACCAACAAGACCGCGATTACGGGATTAAAATCGATCTCCTTGAATTTAATGGTGAGTCAAAACCCAAGGCATTCATTGAGTGGCTCAACTTGGTAGAACATGTGTTTTCTTTTAAATGGGTCCCGGAGGATCATCGAGTTCCTCTCGTTGCAACAAGGCTCCGTGGTTTTGCTAATATTTGGTGGGCAGATTTCGTCCAACAACATTCTTCTAGAGGTCTTGAACCAATAAGTGCATGGAGAGATAAGAAGGATACAATGGCTGTTAAATTCATCCATTTGAATTTTCAACGTGATATGCTCTACAAACTTCAAACTTTTAAGCAACAAAGATAAGAATGTTGATGAGTATATTCGCGAGTTTCACAAACTGTCCCTTCGAAGTCATGTTGAGGAGTCCGAGCAGCAAAGGATTGTGCGTTACATTAATGGGCTTTAAGATGACATTTGATATGAACTTTTGAGCAATGATTTTGCCTCGATAGATTTAGCTTAAATGCAAGGGGTACTTAACAAAAGGTAAAATATTTAATGGGAGGGATTGAAAAGAAAGTACCTGAAGTTAGTCACAAGAAATTCCCTTTCAGAGAGGCACCGAAAGGACCAGTTAGCTCATCTAGATGGAAGGACGAATCATGTTATGTTTGTGGGCACATGTCATATTGCTAGATATTACCCATATCGAGAAGCTGCAAAGGAGTGTGTTATGCTGGAAAGGAAGCAGAAAGGAAAGGTTGTCGGAATATCTATTTAGCAGGAACATCGATGTCGACCAAGTTGTTAATCCCTGAACCCGAGACGACTGATGAGGATGAATGAGTTGCAGAATGTCGTTACCATCATTAGTTGTCTACCTACAATTAAAGTTCAGGGTCAAACTTTTGCAACTGGGGAGAATGATACAATAACAAAAGATTCAATTTCCTTGTTTAGTTTATTATTTAGTTGCTTAATTAGTTATTTCCTTTACTATGTTTTAATGTTTTCTATTTGGTTTGGGCCAAGCCCATTAGGTTATTTTCCTAAGGCTTATATATAGGACCTCTTTAATTGTTTTTTATCAGTGTAGTTTATAAATAAAGATTTAGAGTTTGGAGAAGAGTATTAAAATTTATTATTTTCTTATTATTTTTTAATTGTTCTTGTATTTCCTTAAGTCGTCCTGATGTAGGAGTACTAAGTCATTATTAATATTTGGATTTAGGTCGATGTAGACAGTTTTCAAGACAAATTAAAGGAATGAATCTACCGATTTACTCGATATATCTTTAGAAAATGGATGAGAAATTTGACTGCTTTGACTTACTTGCAGGAATCCATTGCATATGTTTTGGTTGTGATTTAAAATGCTATATCATATATTTGGATTAATAAGATGGATAACATTTTGAAGATCTTGTGGTTGTTTTCTTCTGTGAAATTTAAGTGTGATTTTTTGTCATAAGTTGTTCACATCAATAGTGTTATGAACTTGATATCATTTGTATCGAACTATAGACTAATGCCTATGATAATTTTTGCTACTTATTCCACTTGAATATGACATCTTTTAATTCAGACAAGAAACCATCTTTTGCTCAATCCGAAATTTTTAATACATGACATTATCAAAGTAGTTTACAGACGACATTTTTGTTTACATCAAATTAATGTACTTGATTTTTGAAGCTTTGGAGGATACGTATTGATGTTGTATTTAACTTTTTTGTTTGTCTAGTTTCTGCCTGAGCCAATATTCAGCAAGTGCTGAATTCGGTGTTGAGTCCATTGGAATCACACATCCTTTTCTTCAAGCAGGCATTTGAATTCCTGTACCTTCTGGTTTGAACATGCAGTATATATAACTGAATCTCATTTAAACTTTTATTTTTATTTTTAATAATCAAATAAATAATTGACCGTAGCATGTTCTGATTAGTTTTTGTGGAACATGGCATCATCTGTAAGTTGTTTCCGTAAAAAAAAGAGAAAAAAATCATTTGAAAGTTGTATATTGCGATCTGTCTTTGCAAATATATCATGATTTGCTAGGAATTGCTTGATTTTATTTGTAAGAAATGTGCATGCCCTTTGAGAAAGTGAGCAATTTTGGAGAATTAGAACACGGTTTTGCTAAACGGCTATATCCTTCATTCATAGTTTACAATTATTTAGTTTCAAGTTTAATTATGAATTTCTTTAACGCTCAATCTATTGAGTCAAGTTCGCATCCGAGTCAGAATAGTGTAGAAGACGATAGGTGGATAATGCAACCTCATCGAAAGGAGGTGGATGATGTAACCTCATCGAATGGACCAAGAGTCTGAATATGTCAAGGCAAAACTTTGTCTCCAAACGAGACTCCAGATTTGAAACTTGAGTTGATTTTTTGTCTACAACCTTATGCATTCATAATATAAAACATTGTTAGCATTGTACATCTATGTTTTTATTCGTGCAAAGGAAGATAGTACAAAATTTATGGATTTTGTAGAGAATTTGGTTTTTCTTAGCTTATGGATCAAGAGTTTCTTTTAGACAAAAAATAAACTCAAGTTTCATTTAGAAATTTCAAAAACACAGAAATTGTACCATAAATATTGTACTATCTTAACAATAAACTCAAATGGCTTTCAAAAGTAGTTCAATCTTCTGAGAGATCACCGGGTTTATTTATTTTGAACTTTATTTTAGAAGATTCCTCAGTTGGAAGTACTTTTGAACCAAAATTGTAGAACAAGGTTTGGTTTTGCCAAACAACTGACATATTACCCTTGCAAAGAGCAGTGCAAAGCACTGGAGAAATAATTAGACCTCATGTTTAGTAATTTCAAAAATATTATCACTTTTTTTCTATTTCATGAACTAGTCATTGACTGAAAATTTTGTAACCACGAGTTCAAACTGCTAAGGTAGAGTGCTCTGTGTTGGATAGTTTAAAGTTTTAGGTATACATTACTTTTACGAGGACGGTGTAATAGTTGTTATAGAGGTTTAGATCATGACACTTGTGCATTAAGCATACGAACTCTACCAAATAATTATCACCCAAGTACAAGTGGAGTCCACATGTTTAATGCAAATGTATCATGATCTAATTTTACACCGTGGATAATACTTTTTCTCTAATTTTATTTAGCTAGGATAGTTTTGTATCTTTTTTCCATTTGAACTCTTCATTTTCAGTTGCTCTTGAATTTGCTGTGATTTATTGGTCTCTTAGGGTGTTGCTGAGAACAAATTATGCATGTTCTTTTCCGGTTAATGGTGAAACTTTTTTTTTTTTGGGGGTACTATTGGCTTGCTGAACTTGATCAATGTTGTTTTTATATATTTATTATACCCAGCAGAAATTACCCTTCTGATTTGCCACTTGTAGGCGTACCTGGACTTCAAATATTTGAGAGTAAATTGGCCATGAACAGCAGTTTTGAGGATCAATATTTTTCGATGAAAGTGCTTTTTTGTTTTCCAAGAGGCTGAGGTAAACAAATTTTTCACATAAAATTTGGGCAACAAAAATCTGAAAGATTTGGGTTTACTCGTGCCGCTCGTTACCAGCACTCCATTTTGTGAGATCATCAGCCCAGACTAAAGTACAGGAATAAAAATTATTTTACGAACTTTACTTTGCTATTATCTCTACTGAGTAATCACTCAGGAAAAAAAATTCCCCTGCCGATGTCATAGAACTAGGATGCCTGGTTTGTGTCTGAAAACGCTTCGAAGCAGCCAAAGGTTAACATTTTAGGTTCAAATTGGAATCGAGACTGAGAAATTTTCTGATCTCAGCCATTAAATTATTCACATAAAGTTGTGGTAATTTTTTTATGATGTTAGCTGCACTAGCGCTTGCATTTGAAAGGGATTTCAACCTATCTTGACAGTACAACTTACCAGTTACAAAAAACATAATATGGTTGGCACCATCCACCAAAATCATATCAAAGGTATGATGTTTCATCTCTCAACCTTTCTCATAATTGTAGGACCACTGGAAAAAGTTGACATCAGCCCCACCCATAAAAAAAAATAATAATAATAATAAATAAAAAATAAAAAAATCTTAGTATGAACCCATTTAGCAAAGTGGATAGATATACATAAAACATCGAGAGGAATTGTTCAAATACCTACTTATTACGTCCTGTCCTGCGTTGATATTTTTCTTAAAAACACAAATCATAACAAAGGACCTAATCAGTAGGTATTTTTATAATTAATATCAGTAAATGATTGGTCCGTGACCAACATGAACCATTTTCCTTTATCATTATTTTTGGTACTATTTTTTTGCAGATTATTGCTTAAGTTTGTGGCAAGTACGTAGATGCAAAATAATTATAGCTGACAGTGATACAACCCCACTTTAGACCTTATTTCCTATTTCCTGCCTTCCTAAGCAAACCATCAGTTGGAATAGTCTCTAAGAAAAATATTTTAGCTAATTTTACAATAATAGATTTACCGATTTGCATTGTTTTTCTTTGGCCCCTCAAGTAGCAAATGGACTAATTTTGGTTTATTTGGATAATTTTGTGGTGTGTGCATGCAAATTTTCAATAATTCACTTCAGTTCTCGATTTAGTGTGGATTTAATATTTTGATGGTGCTAGAACTAACATTTTGTTTCATTTCCCTGGTAAATTTTGCCTTCTCAGTGACACTGCTTGTGGGGACGAATATTTACATCGATGCCTATCGAAACATAAACCAATCTTCTAGAATTTGTGCATTTTGCTCGTGCAGAGCAGTATCTCCGAAGTGATCTCTGAATAAGAATCAAGGGAAATATTGGTAGCTACTGAAACTAAAACAATAAAAATAAGATTGTTGTAAAGTTACAAAAACTTACATTTCAATTCTCATCTAAATGGAGCCCCTCAAAATTTTCGGTTGCTAAATCAGATTTAAGTTATATATGACTGACTTGGTTTTAAAGGGTATTCTAAATCATAACTGCCAGATCTAACTTGAAATCTGATCCAACAGTAGCGAGATCCGACATGAGTCTCCTCTGAATGAGGATTGGTACCCCTCTTGATTCTTACACTTAACGAAATGGTGTATGCCCTTAGTAACTAACTTTTACTAATTAAAAATTGCTAATCAACCAATCTGTATAGAGACTTTCTAATCGAGAAAACGGCTCTATTTCACCAACTCTTCTCTCCATAAAACCCAACACTTCTCACATTCTTTCACACAACACCAAAGCCACCCACAACCATGATGAACCATCTAGCCTTTGTCTCCTTCTCACTTCTCATCCTCTTCCTTTCCCTACCCATCACCACCGATGCCCAACCCGCATCCGCTCCGGTCCCCTCTGGGCCGCCCAACGTGACAAAAATCCTTGAAAAATCTGGGCAGTTCACAATCTTCCTCCGCCTCCTCGGTTCCACCAGCGTCGGCAACCAAATAAACGGCCAGCTAAACAACTCTAACAATGGGCTCACCGTCTTTGCCCCTGCTGACAATGCCTTCTCATCCCTCCAGACGGGAACGCTTAACTCCCTCAATGATGAACAAAAGAATGAGCTCATCCAGTTTCACGTGCTCCCTTCTTTCTACTCGATCTCACAGTTCCAGACGGTTAGCAACCCAGTGAGGACACAGGCCGGGGACGCAACAGCGTACAAGTTCCCACTCAATGTTACTACATCCGGCAACCAGGTGAATTTGACCACTGGCATCGTGAATACGACTGTGGATAATACGATATATACGGATGGCCAGCTGGCGGTTTATCAGGTGGATAAGGTGTTGCTGCCGTATAGTCTTTTCGGGACTCCACCTCCTGCGGCAGCACCAGCTCCCGAGGCAGGGGGCAAAAAGAAGAAGAAGAAGGTGTTGGAGGCTGATGCGGGACCCAGTTCCAATGACTCTTCTGGTGCGGGTAGACTCTTTACGGGTTGTGGAATGATGGTTTTCACTGGAGTTGCTATGTTTGCCGGATCGATTTTATGACCGACAACGGAGATTGAACTATGAGGCGTGCTTGGCTTGGCTTGGGATCCATCGGATTATTTCCCAAATTTTGTTTTGTACTTTTGTTTCTTTGATTTTTTCCTTTTTTTTGGAAATCTTGTGATGTTCATCTTTTCGTCTTTCGTGTTCTTTTATTTGTTCTCCATTGTTGTTCCCCACATTTATGAGTAAAATATGAGATTTTGAGTGTGTGCATATACATGCCCTAAATCTTTGCATGAATGCAGAAAAAAAAAAAAATCAAACTAAGTAGTCTATTTTTAAAACAGTTTATCAGTATGGGTTTGTTTTCAAATTAGTTAATCAAATATGTCATGTTTTAAAATTGTTTTAAATGGCGTCTTCATTGGAAAAGTTGACATTTGAAATGGCGTTTTCATCATTAAATTAAGTTGTAATGCCCAAAACAGAAGAAATAGAAATTAAAATGTGAAAAATAACTTTCCACTTAATTTGACAAATTTAAGTAGAATCAGCATTTCAGTTAAACCACTCTCTTTTTCTTTTCTTTTTTCTGAAAACATTTATAAATTTTAAGAATAAATTTAAAGTGTTCTCCCATTTGACGTCGAAATCCCAGGCTTTAGAAAGGCAAATAGCAAGCTCAAGATGAACTCGCTAATACCAATGCCAAGTTATTGTTGTCTCCATTTGAAATCATTTTTTTTTCTATATATATTAGAATTTGAATAGTTAGTACAACATGAAAATCACATCTAAACGAGTGTTAGTAACAAGGTGTCAACAATTTCAAAAAAAATCAGATTCTATTAAGTAGTTAAAAAAAAAATTTGGTAAATAATTTCGTGAATAGACTTATTTTGGTATTATTCATGAACATAAATTATTTTGTTAGGTGTGCATAATCTCATCATTTCTTTTCTTACTTTCTTTTGATATTTTTCAAGAGTAAATTGTTATTTGGTGAGATGTAATCCATGTTTTATAATTTATATTTAATAATAATGCACGTGTAATACACATGTTGCACATTAGTTATTAAAAATGTAACCAAATATTAATAAAACGAACGATATGAATTCATATATATTGCTTGTGATATGAATTTAGAAGATACTGTGCTTTTTTATTGCTTCTTCTATACATGATTCATAACTTTTTTTATTTTTTTATTTTTTCTGTGAACGAATTGATCTTGTATATTAAAAGAAAAAATTAATTACGAAATATACCAATGAAACTCAAAAAATGGAAACAATAGCACGCATTATATGTATTGAGTTATATGTGTCATAATATATGAAATTGTCACAATTATATTTATTTAGTCCATGAGAGTATTACGTTATTAATTTAATCAAAAATTTATTCCCTCAGATCCTAACCAAATACAGAAAACGTAATCCTATTAATCAATTAGTGTCGTCCCCTACTGCCCTTACTGCTGCCGGCGGTAGCCTCTCTTGCACCCATTTCATCGCCCATCTCACCTCGGTTCGCTGCCAACGCCACACCCCCAGGGTTGCCGCGACTAGATTCACCCCTTTGCCCGCCAGCGTCAGCCGCGACCAGTCGCAATCTCTGCCAGCAACTACCCGATTTGTCAACCCTACCAGATTTGTTAACCATAACCCTGTTAATCAACCAGATTCGTCACTGTTTACTCGCGATCAACCAGATTCGCAACTGTTCACTGGCGACCACTGTTCACTCCCGACTCCTCCACGTACCTTAACGCTCCGGAATTCCAAACAACCCCGATCGTGCCACTATCGTCCATCCATATACATGATGAGGATCAAACAACTAACAGTTATGTTTTATTCACAAAAACTGCTCCAAGTGTACGGAAATACAAGACACATCCAACCAATCCTATTATCATATTTTATGGCTTTAGAGTTTTAGCTCAAAACAATTGGAAAATTATATTATCTTGCCTATAGGCCTACAAGTGCTAAAAGAAGTGGAAGTATGTTGATTCCAAGTGTGCTTCAATACTTGTTTCTGGTTGGCGTTTTCATACAAAAATAATAGCAGTTAAAACTAACCAAGTGGGCATAAGCCAGAAAGACAATTCAATTCCAAATAGAACAACAACTACAACAAATTCATATAAGTATGAAGTAAAACTTAGTAGACAATATGATTGGCACGATACTGTACGACAAAGAATGTAATGAAGACAAATAAAGGTAAATCATTCAACAATATGCCCGACACGTTATGACATGTCCTTTCAAAATAAACGTACTCCCGAGATTTTACGTGTAAAGACTTCCTGAGTTATCAACTTGGAATCGGTAAAAGCGAAGTCGTACTCCCAAATGACTTTGTATTGAATGATAGCCACGGAACAAACGTACTCCCATGCCATAGTATAATGTTCGACACGGCATGTCCTCTCAGAATAAATGTACTCCCGACACGTCTCGACAACTCGGTTGCTGTAGACCGCGTTATCTTGCACTTGCCTTTGGTTCCTAAGGAATTAGCGCACATTAGAAGGTACGTCTTCCGAAGCCAATGACATAGTACGACACGACTGACATTACGAAGTCATTGGAACCTACACATACTCCCGAATGGCTTTGTACCGCATGATGGCCATGGAAACGTATTCCCATGCGATAGTATAACGCCCAAAGATTGGTTATGGAATAAACATACTTCCATACCATAGTTGGAAAAACATCCAATCCTTTCCACATTTTCATGGTTTATCCCGACACATATTTTCCTTTATTAATTATCACAATTCAATACAAATTCGTCTATAACATGCCATAAAATTCATCTAGCAAGTTTATTATATGTTTCGAGTTTATTCGTCATCAAAATTCATTCAAAACTAGACAAAACAATAAGGTTTATCCAAACTGGTGCAGAAAAATAGATTTTTCACCTTATTACCCCTTTAATTGGTTTTTTGTCAAAACACAAAAGTTGTGGAAATTTTAAATACCTTTCTAACGTTATATTATAGGTCTTAATCAGAGTTACGATTTAGGAGTTATATCCAAGACACCAAACTGTTGTTCAAAACATAACAAAATTCAACCAAACTGCCCAAACCGGAGGGGTCTGTCCTAACTAGGGCCTAGCTCATTCAGACCAGGGTTCGTCCCATCTTGACCGGCTCCCCCTTCGTTCCATCCATGTAAAAACTCAATGAAATACATCCAAAATTCAACTGTACGACTTCCAAACATAACCAAAATCTCCTAAAGCAACTACTATCCAATCCTAAACATGATTGAACATGTAACACAAGAAAACTTTATAAATTGGATTGGTACTCCGCCACGTACCTTATTTGACGACAATTAGTTTGTTCGGAGCAAATTAGAGAAAGCCTTATACATAGACCACGAGCTTTCACCGACAAATCCTCGATACCTCACAATGACGAGGATGAGAAGATGAGTCCAAATCAGCCTCGAGATTGTCATTTGGACTTGTTCTCCTCCGCGAATCGTTGCATTTTGTGATAACTCCTCTTCTCCCCTTTTCTCCTCCCATCTCTCTGTTTATAAAACGAGAAGGTAAGAATGAAATGGGAGAACTTGGAATTGGAAGAGTTTATTCTCTTTCAGTTCCACTTTGTTTTATTATTCTTTTAGTCCTTTTAGTTTACTGGGTCTTATACTCACTCATTACCACGGATGCTTACTTTGGGACGAGGACTCCCAAATATGTGAATGTCGCAATAAGCACTCATATTCCCATTAGAGCCACAAGCTGTGTTACTCTTTCTCCCTTTTTTAACTTAAAAAAATGTTCTTTTCAAGCCTAATTTCAAGTATAACTTACTTTCTGTTAGTCAACTTACTACAAACTTGAATTTAACTGTTATTTTTTCTTTTACGTCTTGTATTTTTCAAGATATTGAGACCCAGGGTTAGATTGGATTGGGTGAGCGTCGTAATGGCTTGTATATCCTTAAGCCTACCTAGAATGCCATTACCCTTCAAACCTCTCTTTTGAGCTATGGCATTCAAGACTTGGTCATCCATCCAAATTTAGTTTATCCCAGTTTATTATTTTATCTTATAATAATATTGCCCCTTTTCTTTGTGTTGCTTGTAAGAAGTAAAACACACTAGACTTAGTTTTTCTCGTTTACCAATTATGATTATTATTATTTTTAATTGTATTTATGTAGACATTTGGGGTGGATATTCTTTATGTTTTTCTGATGGCTCGCATTATTTTTTGACTATTGTGGATGCATACTCATGCCTTACTTGGATTTTTTTAATTCACCATAAATCTGATACTCTTTCTTATATTAAAAAAAAAATTATATGGCAAGCACTCAATATAATACTGTCATTTGTCACATACGCACTAATAATAGTCCCGGATTTCGAAATGAAATGCAAATTTTTTTTAATGATTACGGGATGCTATATGAATCTACTTGTAATGATACACCACAACAAAATGGGGACCCTTTGAGTTTCGGTTAAAATTCAAAGTTAATAAAGTTGTTAATACACAAATGAGCTCAAATTCGGTATTTTTGTGACAAATATGTAAAAGAGAAATGATGTTTTGAAGAAATTATGCTTTTATTATGGCCATTAGGTTATGCATATGGCCAAAAAGTATTTTTGAAAAGTTTTATGAGAAAGATTATAAGATTTGAAACCAGTTTAATAAGTAAAATAAATCATTTTATCGGATATAGAGCAAAACAATCGACTGATGTATTCTATTAGTCGATTGATTTGATCGGACAAAGTTAAAATTGAACTACATGTATTATTTTTCAGTTTTGGCCCTATATCGAGGCTCAAAGACATGAAATTAGGCGAAAACTTGCTGGACCTATGTCAAGTATAGAGAGAAATCAAATTTAGAGTTTGCGAAATCTCGTTAAAATTAATAGGTACGAGTTAGTTACTGGCAATAGACCCTACGATAATTAATATATATTATGTGTGTGTTATTGTATGTTGACGTGCAGGCTTGTATGGCATATGAATGTATTTTAGCGTGCTAATTTAGGTGCCTTGGTTGCGAATAAACATTTGTATGCGATTAAATATGTTGTCGTTAATAAGTTGGCATAAATATAAGATATGCAGTGTATTAGTATATACATGTGTCGGTAATATTTGTTGGGAAATGTGAGTTTGCGATTTTGAAGTATGAGGAATTTTTTAGATGAATATGGCATTTTTATGAAAACAAACTTCGGGTATGGCAAGCCATTTTCTGAAAACTAAAATTAGTGTATCGAGGGACAGACCATCATTTTAGTACTGCACGAGTCTCTTGCAGGACTCGGGGTGTGGAAGGATACCCATTTGTAAATATTTATGCATAAAGTCTCGGGTTACGTATTCCTGAGTGGCGCAAAGTGTTTCTTAACATAATATTATACCCGGGATATGAGTCGTTTAAGTATATGTTATAAGTTGTTTGGAATTCTATAGCGATATGTGTATTTCTTTCATATACTTTAATTAATATAATGAATATTATTTGTTAACTAATCCCGTTTGCTTGTTGTTTATCAACAAGCAAATAAGGAAAAGGAAGCAATAAATGCATGAGGAATTCAAGGATGAAGTAGCTAGTGGAACAATTCCACTTTGAAGTTCAAGATGGATAGTTAACATGATCATTTTGTAATTTTGTTTCAAGAACACATTTTTGTAAATTAATAAGCCCCTTGTTTTAAAGCGTTTTCTATAAATGAAGGCTTACTTTTGTTCTCCAGACTACTTGCATTATGTAAATATGTGTATACTGTTGATTTTCATTATGCATATGTATAGTCTACATCTATCAAATAAAATAATATTTTCTAAAAAAATATCACGTGCTCGGGGTTCTCGAATTCCGGGGGCATGACAGGATAATATTAGAGCAAACCGTATTTCAAAAACTTTGTCAAGCTGGGGATGGGTGCACTCATGAAAAGGTATGAACGTGGTTTGAGAATAAATTGCATATATAAATGTTAGCGGTGTTTACAATAACACCCTAACATATTGAGCATATTGCATAAAATACGATAAGCTAAGTGACTAACGTAAGACTAAGATGTGTGATATGATAATGTGAGTAAGATGATGTATGATTTGTTATAAGTGGCTTTTGGATGGTAAGCCAAGTCGACTTCTAAACCCATAATAGAACGGCAGGGGATGCTATTACGGGGGTGGAAACGTGAATAGAAGCGAACCGCTAGATTCCCAAAATTATTGTGTTATATGTTTTTGTATGATAAGGAGAAATATGAATATGAAATGATATCGATATGAGGAGTGTGATTATAAATAAGAAGATAAGTGCTCCTATAGAAGAAAATATTTTAGGCATTTGAAATATTGCCCTTTGTCTATGAATATAGTAATAGAGAGATGAGATAGATGTGATAGTGCCCCTCAATGCAGTCTCTTTGGAAAGAGACTTCAGTCAGATAATGTACCTAGAAAAAGATGCCTTTAAACTCTTTCTATTTTCCATTTGTTATGACAACAAGTAATTCTTGTGAATGACAGACCTTTCTCATACTCAAAGAATCAAATTAAGGAATTAGATGATGAAAGTATGAATGAAATAAATTCTTCCCAGGTAGGGAACTAGACTCCCCTTACGAAGCCAAATGTTGGGACTTTTGACCCGATCCCACCCAAATGACCATACAACAAATAGGCCAGACTATTGTGGATTCAATGGTGAACCAAGCTGGAAATAGCTCTATATATAGGCAAGCCCTAATCGAGAGGGCACACCGGAACTTGGGAAGATGAAATGCGATGGTATTTTGTGGTGGAGAAGACTCTATGAAGGCTTATCGTTGGTTGGGAGAAATGAAGAAAAGGTTTAAAACTTTGGGTATTGAAGAAGATATTGTGAAAGTGACTATTGCCCTATTCTATTTAAAGGATGAAACTAATGAGTAGTAAATGGGTTGAACAATGACCCTAAATGTACAAAACTTAGCATGGAGCAATTTTAAGGGTGTTTCTCGGGAAATATTTTCTCGATACCAAGCGAAAGGATAAGTGATGGGAGTTCATGGAGTTAATTCAAGGAAAGCAAATGGTTGAGCAGTATAGGCAGAAGTTCGAAACCTATTATCAGTTTGGCCCCGAAAATAGTGTCAACCGAAAATTTAAGAGTTAGAAGAATTGAGATGTGACTACATCCCTCTATTCAGATGGTATTGGCCCCAAACTAGTACAGTACTTATAAAGCAATCATAAGGGCATCTATGTGATTGGAAGAATGGAGCTGAAAGCTCAAAAAATTCTTGTGGCTTGTGTAACAAGGACGACAGGACGAGAAGGAGTGAAGTCAAGCGTTACTAGCGAAGTGAGAAGTGGAAGGTGATTCGATGGGAGAAAACATGAATATGAACTCAATTAGAGTCAATCTCAAGTAGAATCGAGTAGAAATCTGAATGAGTAAAAAAGGCCAAGTGAGGCCTATGATCAAAACTCACAAAGACGTGTGGCTTTAGCCCCTACCGGTTATAGGTATGTGAACAACCCTGATGGATGTTTTAAATATGGGGAGAACTTACATCCTAATTGTCCTAATGCAAATGCACAAAATGTAGAACAAGCTCTTAGTACCTAACCAACGCTAGTCCAGTCACCGTCTATTACGTCTCGTACTCCAGTTGGAAATAGGGGACCTTACGGAAACCCCCAAAGTGGAAGTCGACCAGCTGCAGCCTCAACCCAGCTGCCTCAAACTTATATATATTATGTTGCTCAGGTTGTCCCAAAGTCAGGAAAGCCTTCTGAACTTCAAGGTATCTTACCTTTTATGTCTTCTTGGGTTACTATTCTTTCCGATACTGGCATATCTCATTCCTTTATTTATGGTCAACTTGCTAATTATTAAAACTAGAACCCACTCTATTGCCTACAAAGTTGTCTGTAGAAACCCTTTCTTGGCACTATTGTAATTTCAAATGTGTGTTGTCGTGACTGCGAAGTGGTGATAAGAGATCATACCTTTTTATGTAATCTAATAGTGATAGATATGTATGGTTTTGATGTTATTATGGGGAATGGATTGGTTAATGAGATATCAAGCCTTTATAGATTACAACCATCAGCGAGTAATCTTGCAAACCCTTTCAGGTTTACGTGTTCGTTTTATAGGGGAATGTGAATCCTCGAATCTTCCAGGGTAGTATGTAAAAGGCGATGTTGGGAGCCTGCTCACTAACCTTTTTACGTCATAAACTAATGTATCAATTTATGAATTTCCCCCAATTGTATAAGAATTTCTTGATATCTTTCCTAATAATTTGTGCAGGCTTTTGCCCCCTCGTGAGATTGAATTTTCAATTAATGTTATTCCAGGAACGACCCTTATTTTTATCATTCCCTATCATATGGCTCATAAGGAGTTAAAGAAGTGAAGACTCAATTGGGAGATTTGGAAAGAAAGGATTTATACAACCGAGTGTGTCACCTTGGGGTGTTCCGGCCTTATTTGTTTAAAAGAAAGACGGAAGTATGCGGCTCTGTATTGACTATTAAAAGTTGAACCAAGTTACGATAAAAAATAAATATCCTCTTCCCATAATAGACAATTTATTAGACCAATTGAGAAGTTTGAAATACTTATCGAAGATTGATTTACAAGTTGGATACCACCAGTTGCAGATTAAGGAAGAAGATATACTGAAAATAGCATTCAGGATGCGGTATGGATATTACAAGTTTTTGGTGATGCCCTTTGGGCTAATGAAAGCCCCAACGGCATTTATGGATTTGATGAACAAAGTTTTTTGCTCTTATATCAATAAGTTTATGATTGTGTTTATAAGTGGTATTCTTGTGTACTCACCTTTAGAGGAAGCGCATCAAGAGCATTTACAAATAATATTATCAACTTTCAGAGAATACCAACTCTATGAGAAGCTATCAAAATGCAAATTCTAGTTATTACGAGTTACATTTTGGGGACATGTGGTATCAGCAAAATGTGTAATTATGGATGAAGATAAAGTTAAAGCAGTGTTAGCATAGGAAAGACTAAAGAATGTGTTTAAAATCAAAAGTTTCCTTGGTCTAGTTTGCTATTATTGAAGTTTTGTTCAAACTTTCGAGCATTTGGCGACCCCGTTAACTCGCCTCATATGGAAAGGATTCAAATTTGAATGGAACGAGAAGTGCAAACAATCGTTTCAGGAATTGGAGAAGTGACTTACGCAAGCTCCAGTACTCATATTCTTGAATGGGATAAGGGATACACGATATACTCTAATGAATCCTGAGAAGGATTAGGAGGTATTTTGATGCATTTCGAAAAAATTGTTGCATACACGTCTCTTCAACTAAAGAATCATGAACTAAATTACCCCATATATGACTTGGAGCTAGTAGTGATAGTTTTTGCATTAAAAATCTGGAGATACTACCTATATGGTGAACGGTTTGAGGTCTATTCAAACCATAAGAGTTTAAAGTATATTTTCACCCAGTGCAATCAAATCTGAGACAACGACATTGGATAGAATATTTAGATCAATACAACTTTGACTTATAATAGCACTCTGGGAAGGCCAACATGGTGGCAGATATTTTAAGTCAGAAAATGAGATGTACGGTGACTTGTCTTGCTATGAATGAATGGAATATGCTTCATATATCGGGAGAATTTGTATTAGAGATTGTGGAAATTGAAGGACGTATAACCTTGTGTTCCCCATAGTTATAACCAATGCTCAGATAAAGAGTAATTAAAGTACAACATGGTTATCAATAGTATGAGAAGTTAATGAAGGAAGCAAAAGAAAATCCAGAGGTTTGGAGTATTAGTGGAAGTGGAGAACTTAAATGTTTATAGCATTTATTCACACCTGTGGCAGCAAGAAAAGATGTATTATGAGAGTTGCATAACTATCCACTTGCGATACATCCCAGAGGAAATAAGATGTACCATGACCTAAGTAGATAATTTTTGTGGCTGAAGATGAAGAAGGTTGTAGCTAGATATTTGGCAAAATACTCAACTTGGCAACAAGTTAAGTTGGAACATCAACGACCTGGCGGGCTTCTACAGTCACTGGAAGTGCCGACCTAGAAATAGGAACATATTATGATAGACTCTGTAATTGGATTACCAAGGACTAGATGGAAGAATGACATGATATAGGTAATTATGGACCAACTAACAAAGTTAACCCACTTTTTACCAATAAAGAAAATGGATTTAGTGGAAATGTTGTCACATTTTTACGTATGAGAGATTGTGCAGTTGCATGAAGTTCCGTGGACAATAATATCCGACTGAGATAGTCAATTCACTTTATAGTTTTAGAACAGCCTACAGAAGGCCCTAGGAATGAATTTTTCAATGAGACAGATGGACAAACTGAAAGGACCATACAGATACTTGAAGACATGCTAGCGCGTGCGCAATAGATCTTGGTGGTGGTTGGGAAGATCATATTATCTTAATTGACTTTGCATACAATAATAGTCACCATTCCAGTATTGGAATGGCCCCTTCCGAAGCACTTTAGAGACGACCGTGTAGATCACCATTGTGTTGGATATAAGCTGGAGATACGACCTTAGTAGGCCCAGATTTTGTAAAGCAAACCAAGGGGAAAATAAATTTGATAAAACAACGACTAGAAACAATATGAAGTTGATAGAAGAGTTACTCAGATAGACGACGTCGACCCCTTGTTATGCCTCAATTTTCTTAGAAAACTTGAAGCAAGCCCCGAACCTACTAGAAACCTTAAAGTATGAGTGTATTCCATTTTTAGGTAAAAGATAATAAAAAACTTTATTTGGTTTTAAAACTAAAAATATGGAATCCACGCTAACACCCCACTTATCAATCTTGCATTCTACAACATGCTTGCATAAAAATAAACATCCATCAGAGTGTGCATAAGAGAAATACTAACATGGTGTATAAAGATAAACTCTCTGTTTTCAAAATATAAATAAGCTACATGCTCCAACATTGATAAAGTATATTACATTTTATTCTTGCTCTAATATGGTATCTCGTTAATAAAGTAACAATGAAATGCAATACACAAGCCCCTAGGACACAAAATATACATCCCGTCAACTATCCTACTAATGTATAAATTAATATATCCCACTAAGCTTTTGAAATAATACAACAAATAATGAGGCTGATACATCAAAAATATAAAATCAAGAATACGTCTATGAAAAAAAGAAAGATATGCATAAGAGTCCAATCACCCTCAGTGGTGCTGCTCGCTAGCCTCTGCACTTGTAGTATAAGTGTCTACAAAAGTAGAAAATGATTGTATGAGTTAGCCTCTAAAATAAGATGATATACGTAATGTTGGGCAATACCCATAAGTATAATATCTATGCCAAAAAATAATAGTAAAATACAATGCAATGTCGATGTAATGTAAAACCCACAAATGAATACATGTACTCACTCAAACCCACAAGGACTCACAACTCGCATCTCGCTAGAAATTTGGAATAAGTGTCTCTCGCAGTTTTATAAAAATCATAAGACCACCTCGTATAACTTATGCTATAATCTTCCCTGACATGGCGTGATTATAGTGTATCCCTAATCAAGTTTTCTGACTTTCACAGTAGGGCACCGAGCTTTCTTTTTGCTATTTTTCTAGTATATGTAAAATCGACGCGGTCCCGAAAAGAAATAAAAAATGACTCACCCTGAAATGCAATGCAACTCATGCATAAAAAATAAAGTTCTCACTTTAAAACCCACTTTTAATTTTAAACTCATTGTT
>MKEJ01070513.1:0-10853 GCA_001753735.1 Embelia ribes | reverse complement strand
ACTTGTAATTAGCTATATAATTCTTTGGCTAGTGCTAAAGCAAACATAAATTTTTCTAAGCTGCTAGATGAGATTTTTTTTTTTAATTACTTTTACAATTTCTGTATATCTACAGATGATTTAATATAATTATATCTTCTAAGTATAATAGGGTCTCAAGTAGAAAGAGATACCGGTTCTGGAATATTAAATCCCGGCCTCAGCGTCTGCTTTCCTCTGTTATTTGCTACAGAGTCTAAAAATCCTTTAAAAGAACTCATCCTGGATTTTCTTCAACCTGTAAAATTAATTTGCTTAATTTATCTGCTAAGCTATTGTCTTTTCTCTTGCTATGTTCTATAATTATTTTATAATTGTTATTTACTAATCTATCTACAAATTCTAACTAACTTTTTTTATTATTTTTTTTATCATTTTTTTCTACAAAATTTTTCTATAGTTTACAGTCTGTTCTAACTAAGTTTTTTTTTTTTATTCAAAATAAAATTAATGTGTCGACCTTTTCTTTGTTGAAGCTCCCCTCATTTATTGAATGAGAGTTTCAATAAATTGTTTCTTGGGCCTTTGAATAAACCACCTGTTGGTTGCAAGTATAGAATTACCAAAATAAAGAAGTAAATTAGCTAATGTTGATTACTTTACCAATCAAATCAAAAGAGAGTATAAAAGCACCGCCCTTTTGGTGTACCGTGTACGTACTTGATTGGGTTTTGCACTTCACCACGATTTTTCAATCTTTTTTTTAATCTTATACCATTTTATTCGTATAAATATTCTAGTTTTAGGTCACCCTTTCCACATACAACATTGTTCTGTTGAAATCGGATTATTTTTACTTTTTCCGTTTTATTGGTTACGGGCATTTTTAATTATTTTATCATTAATGATTTCATTTATAAGGTTAGGTCGATGAATCTTAGAAGTCCAAATTCATTAAGATTGAAATTTTAGTATTTGAATGAGTTGTAATTGATGTTTTGATACAATTAAAAAAAATTAATCCCTTAAGCTTAGAAGTTTTTTTGGCAGCATCAATCCCACAATGCTTTCTTTTACATTGTGAGTATATTGATCGATCATCATTAAAAATAAATGAAAAACAAACACTTTGAAAAAAATTATATATATAATAATAATGGAATTTAAAGGATAACCAACATCAACTCAGGCAAAGCGCATATAGAGATTCCACGTGGTGTTGCCTAAATCTTGACCCGACACTCGTCCAGCACCTTCCAACCTCTTCTTATTACTCTTCTTGTATAATATAATTACAGCACTGGTCGCTATAGGTTTGACAAACTTTCTGTTCGTCCCCCTTACTTTCATTTACAACAGTAGTAGTTCCCTAGTGTTACAAGAGCAACATAATTAGCTCTGATTTCAGACGGTCACAGTAAGATACCCCAAATGATGAAAATATTATTAATTAATCCGTGCAAATTACCTTATCATCTTTTGTCACATATATTTACAATTTTTAAAATGGGGATCACATTTTCATTAATTTCGAATTATTAGTGCTTTTTTTGAAACTATGAGACCAAATAAAACATATTTTCTCAAGCAACTTCGGACTACAAATGCAATTTTCCCTATATATTTTCTCCAAAACCTTGCCAAACTATATCTTCGCATCTCTATACAAAAGCATTCATATATATATATATATGGCGGACTGGGGGCCGGTGGTGATAGCGGTGGTGCTGTTCGTGTTACTCACACCTGGCCTGCTGGTGCAGATCCCTGGTCGGAACTGGGTGGTCGAGTTCGGTAACATGCACACCAGCGGCATGTCCATTCTGGTTCATACCATTATATATTTCGGGCTCATCACCCTCCTACTTATCGCCATCGGCGTCCACATCTACACCGATTAGTTTTTACGGGTTTTTATTTGTTGTTTTTGTTGTTATATGAGCTTTGAGCTTGGTTTTTATTTTACTTTGTTTAGTATTCCTTTTTACTAAACTCGTTATGTTGTTTTGAATGTGAAAGTTGGGAAAAAGGAAAGTAGGTTTGTAATAATAGCATAATGGTTAGGTAATTGTCTTGGATGCATGTTCAATTACATACACAAATTCAGATATTAGCGAATTAATTAAACTCTACACAAAGCATTGAAATCAAGCACCACGAATTTCACAACTAGCCGCAACCGCAAAGTTTTGGAATAATCTACCTGCAGTAGAATCTGTTATCGCGCGGTAAATTTGTTAGAAAATCACAATTACAAGTTCAGAATGCAGACCAGTGTTGTGTTCGTACTGGTACATACCAATTATGTTGTAACCCCAACATCATCTTCTTACCGCATTTGGCGTTCACATCTACAACTACTAATTTTGAGGGCATTTTTGTGAAGATCTTGTTCGTCATTGTATCATTATTATTATTTTTATTTTTCAAATTCCGTTGCAGTGAATTAGTCATATGGTTAAATGTGTAGTTGAATAGGCGTATTTGGAAAAGTTGATTTGTGGTGTAATAGTTATGGGCATCGAGCAGAAGAGAAGTATCGGTTACTTCATAGTTCCGCTGAAATGATCTCCAAAAGGTGTGGATGAAGAGCGTAAACGCTATCAATAGCAACATTTAACCACATCTTTATTGATTCTAACCAATTGTGATCACAGGTGGCCAACTCGTCGACAATGTACACCAAAAGAAAAACGCATGATTAGAACATTTTCGTTCAGCGCTTTATTTACTTGTATTACCTTCCCCCTCTCCCAAAATTCATTATTCTAAATTAACAGAAAATATTAACCACAGTTGTATAAGTGATATTCTAATTCAACCTCAAAATAAGTATCAGCTCTACAAAATTCTGCACTTCCATGCTCATGGCTGACCTCACTCCCAATTCCCATAGGCTTAACCCACAGGCTTAACTTCCACCTTCAACACCAGTGTGTTTCGCTCTTAAATAACAGTAATAAATTTTGTTAAGTTTAAAATTCCAGCTACTTGGATGACCGAGCGGCACTGTGTGTTCTTGTAAGCAAAGAGGCGCTGATGCCTGAAAATCTGCGTCCAAAAAACCCAGAAACAGAATTCCCATTACTTGTTTCCTCAGTTATGTGGACCTCGCTTGAGGTGGTGGATGTGCTCGGTGGCTCAGGTGGTTCTGAAGTTCCATAAAGCTCCTGAAATAGATCTAGTCATGAGTGAGAAATTTAACATTACAAATTAAAAAGCGAGCGACACAGAGAGAATTGAAAGGACCTTTAGGCCTGAAGCTACGGCTACGTTTTTCATAGGTTTCTGCACCAAAAATATATATATATATATATATATGAGAATTTAAGTATATACTATTCCTAGTGCTAATTTCTAAGGAACATATTTTTTTTTTTTTTGCTGCATTTATATTTTAGGACTAAAGGAGACAAAAGGTAAACCTTGAAAGATCCATTGGAGTGTGGTTCTGGTGATGGAATGGGAGGCAAAGACGCAGTCTATGCAGGGAAAAAGAACAATAAAAACATAGTCACTGTTGGAGATGAACAAATTTTAAAAGAAATGAGTCACAAAGTAACGCAAGAAAAACCTCCAACTACAAATCAGCATGAGAACATGTTTGTGCAAAACACACACCGATGAATGTCCTCATTTGCATGAGTCAACTCTCCACTATAATGAAATAATATTCGCTAATAAATATTATTCTAATGAAAACAAGAAAACATATAAATTCAAACTAAAAACCTTCACAGTGTTCATATGTCACATGGTGAAGGTATTATGTGAATTTAATACTTAGGTACATACTCAAACCCGAAACTTAGATGTGCAAAGGAAATTCACAACACTATATGGATCATTACATTTAGTAAGAGTATTTATGTCATGAGGGCAGATGCAATAGTACTGCCAATGAAAAGCAATAGTGAAAGGAAAAAACCCAAGCTATTTTCATGACAATTTCAGCATAAAAAATTAATTGATGCAAAATACTGCAGCAGCAATGCAAACACTAATACAATGAGGAAACAAAAAAATATTTACCCTAGAGGGTGTTGCTGGTGGCATTTCAAGCACCGGCCTGGACGAACTTGAAGGAGCAGCCTGAAAAACAAAAGAGACAACTACATGAGTGCACCTTACATATTTTAATCCATTCAATTGGGATTTTTAAATATAGAAAACCAAAAAAAAATGTTTATTTTTCTTTCTTAATTGTTTTTTGGACAAACTTTTTAATGTGGAAAACTTGCTGGCTGTCATAGTTTTTGAGTACAATTAACTTTCCGTCATTTTTCTGGGACAAAACCCATTAAATCATATCTAGAGTGGTTCTCTTAATTGACCTTTTTCTGTTTTTCAAATTTCAGAAAGAAATACTAACAGGTTTTCTTGGAGAATGAAAAGTGAAAAAACCCAACAGAATAGGGTTCTAACTCTCCTATGAAGGCCACAAACAACCACAGAATTGTAAATATATAGTCATGCCTGAATACACTCAGCCGTTATGGAATTTTCAGCATTTTTCGCTATCATAAGTAATCTTAACACTCCTGCATTTGTATTGTCCTGAGGAAATGATCACACACAATAAAGTCCCAACGCATAAATGATTAGTCAGCTAAACAAATTTTCTAACCATGAACTGAGGTTATCACTAGTACTAACCTGTTTCTCTTCAAATCTACTAACTTTAGTCACCTGTGAAGAAAGAAAATTAAATCAAACTTAGTTTTTAGTCAATAATTGCTTTGAAACATGGGGAGAAAAAATGAGCCACCAGTTTTCGGACAACATGTTGAACAGACTCCACATCTGCACCTATCCCTTCAGTCTCTCCTCGCAGTTGAGAAACCTGAATTTATGGTAAATGCACCCAAATCATGTAGTAACGTTACAGTAATGAACAATGTAAGTAGCCAACCTTTAGTTTGGCCCCACCTCTTCTCCTGTGGCAGCAGTAACCTCTGCACATTCATCCAACCTACAGTCCACACGGTCAATTCTGGAAGACAAATGCCGCTTGGTTTTCTGATAAATAAAGCAAAAAATAAAAATCACGGTGTGACCGTGTGAGCCCATTGGGTATCTTGTCAATAATTAAACAAGAACTTAAAACTGAAATTAAAACAAAGAAAGAAATCCACCCATTCTTTGCAAGGCCAGTGAACTACATTAATATCAACGCAAGGAATAGCTGAATCGGAAAGTTTATATTTTGTTACTTGCAGATGAAACACAGCAGAGAACTCTTAACTACAATGTTTGACACAAGTGTACGAAAATTTAACTGTTTAAACAAACATAAGCCACCATGATCTTTTGGAAGACGCATGTTATGCGAGAGATATATTTACCGAAATGTTCAAGTGAACAGCATCAAGCTGCTTTGCCACAGCGTTGCATGCATCAAATAAACCACGCCTGGTAGCGAGCATCATATCCGGAAGTTTCCAGCCCTGGGAAGAAATAAAACCATTAATCACCCTGGTACTTTAAGAACAATACCCCTTCAATAAAAATGTAAAGGAAAGACATCTGCAAGTCATCACAATCAAGTACAGCAATATGAGGTAAGGTTCATGGGGTACACATCATATCATATTATATTAATATAATAAAAGTAGTGTTATGCACCAAAATTGTGACAAGTGGTGTTTTATATTTGCGACACATGTCTGCCTAATTTTGTGACAAGTGGCACTCTGCATTTAGGTCACATATGCAATTTTTCTCCAACTTCCGATTTGATAGGAACTCAAACCTTTCCCTTAGATTTCCCAACATCTTCCTTTTACCAAATTATATTGTACAACACCTATCCCGGGCCTTCCGTTTACCAAAAGTAGACTTCCATAAGGATTATTAATTATTGTTTTGAGGATGGATTCTTGCTCCATTGAAGAGTCTATGCAAAGCATGAAACTAACATGGGTTAAGTTAACCTAGACAGAGGAATAAAGTATCACTGTATCAGTACATTCTTTTTAATGCCTCAATTCACTTTCCCGGGACATTGTACTCTCTCTTTCAACTGGGTTAATAACTATATTCTCATCCCCCTCTTTGTGAGAAAAAAAAAGATGCTCTCTTACTTTGGTTTCAGCCAAGCACGAGAAAGTGACAAAGCAATAAGGTAGCGGCTATGTTTGGGAAAATGAGAAAGAGGTGGTGAGTTTTAACTGGACCAGACAAACTGAGCAAAAATTGAACCCTTTGCCCAGAGGTGATGTAATAATCAATTGACCAGTAACAATATCTCCATATCAAATTTCCCCAAAGTTGTTGTGAGTCTCTACAAACTACTGGAGAAGCAATTGAAATCATAAACCACTGCGTACCGTGTGGTACCTTGATATAGAAATATATGAACCTTAATATAGATAATAGAAAGAAAAAGAAGTAATAATCTATCCCGCTTTGGCCTCTGATAAATCCTTTATTGTCCACCGATTTTACAAGGAGGGCATGGTCACCCTTCTCACCACGGCCAAGCATAGGCACTGTTTTCCTTTTTAAAGCAATTTTTTTTATTGTCATTAAACTTGACTTTTATTCGGTTTTAGTTACTTTCATTTCTGAGACTCAGCTTTCAGAATCTTTCCAAAATCAGGTGTACTGTAATTACCATATATAAAAAAGATGCAGTAAACATAAAATAAAATAAAAGATAATGTCTTTCATAATTATTCTAATGTACAAGATTAATAAATAATTGCACTGAACCAACAGGACATAGACAAACTTCCGATACGATTCTTCAATGACAATATAATAATCTAATAAAAGTTCATATTGCTGGCCATATAATAAATAAAGTTTATTCGAATAGTTAATGTTGAAGGGCAATTGTTTGGGAAATGTATCGTCATTTAGATCTTTATATAAATAACAGGGTGGGCGATTTTAGTGAATAACCAAATATAATAGTTAAGAGTAAGGGTTCGTTTGGTTGCAGCTTATTAGCTTATAAGCTGGCTTATTTGGGATGGGCAAATAAGCTAGCTCCTCTTAGCTTAAAACTTAAAGCTTATTTGCTCCAAATAAGCAAATAAGTTAGCTTTAAAGCTAGCCAACCAAACATTACCCAGCTTATAAGCATAATAAGCAAATAAGTTGGGCTTAAAACCCCCAACCAAATAAGCCCCCAAGTGTCAAGTCGGTAACTTAATACCAGCAAACAAAAAATAACATGAATAATCTTTTCTAGGAAAACAATTAAAGGAACATATATAGGTTTGAGTAATGGTGTTCTCAGTTTAGTTTTAAGGAATGTGATTAGCCATATTATTATCTTTAGAGAAACTAAATAAAATTTTATTTATTAACAACAGATACGCATACACAAAATTACTGCCTATTTTACGATATCAGTTGCTCCAAAGTTGTTTGAACATGTGCACACTTTACAACTAAAGTAAATTAACAGAAAGTACATGCAAAAAAAGTTACCAAAAGCTTATCATGAATACCAAAACAAATAATCCTAAAAAAATATTTTCATATTAGCCGTGCATCACACAGGCTTTACACTAATTACTAAGTAAAAGATGCTGCTTAGAAAGAGGAATGGACTTTACCTTCCACCAGACGTAACCATAACCAAATACAACAACAACAATAATAACACCATATTTGCTGGAACCTGAGAAAAACATAAAGGCAAAAAAAGGCAACGTCAATACAATACAGGGGGAGTATATCTAGTCCACAGCATGGTTTTCACAAAAGACAAGAATTTTGCATGCCAAATACTTCAAAACGAAAGACATCCAGTTGATAATGATTGAAACAGAAGATATCAGCAAACACAAATGCTGACATATAATAACCAATTTGAAGTCTATAATTCCAACTTCATGTACACATAAGAGGTGGTTATCTACTAAAAATGACAACTAATCGAAAGAGAATCTTTCAAAAGAAAAAAAAAAGAACTCATTTTAATCAGAGCTAGAGAGACATTCAAGGTCATGAGTAGGAGGCTGAGTCTCCAGAAGAAACACCAGTTGATTTCACCCACCCTTATGAAGAGAAAGGAGTTGATGCATATAATGATCATAATTAGGTGATAACCAGACTACAGTTGACGTGCAAATTTTTATAGGAAAAAAGAGTAGATTTTCACAAAATTAGTTTTCTTTGTTATATAAAACAACTTCGATTTTCCAGAGATGAGCAACAAGCACCTGTTTCTTACAAACATGAGAAGGCGATGAAATCCAACCTGAACCAGTTGATGTTACGATTGTAACTGGTCTATTTGATGCCAAGAGCTGCAACTCCTGCTTTAGGCTATTAACCTGAAATGTGATATGCCCACTATTAAGTATGAAAAACTAGTTCCAGTATTCTAGAATTAGGAATAAGTAAAAAATAAGCACACTGCTACAAATTGAAGAAAAAGAAAGAGAATTATGCTACTTTGATGTGGCTCCCTAAAAGCAAAAGTTCATGACATTGGATTGATATTCAACTACTCCCACTACTCTGGTAAATCAAAAACTGTACGAATGATGGGCAAAGACATATCAATTGAACACGATAAATACTTGGTAATGAGAATCATCTCCAGAACACAGAGAAAAGTTTCAAAGATATAGAATGCATCTCGGAGAATGATTAATCACACTAGACGAAAATGAGAAAGAGCAGTAACTTCACTTGCAGGAAACTAGAAGCAAACCTGCGCCATCAAAGAGTCACTCCGTGGCTTAGAACTTGATGATTTAGTATCGTTGTGCCTTATTTGCTTGAAAAACACCTGCAATATAACAAATGAGAAGTTTAAAAGTTCCTTTCCCATTAAAAGCAATATTCAGTACTTCTTAACTTCTGGTGCAGAAAGGGGAAAGACAACATGTGGGAAGAAATTAACAGATTAAAGCGATAAATCAATGCACCTTGTATGCACCTGAGAAAACATCAGATACATTTGGCATACGTCCTTCTTTGGCTAAAACAGACCCAACCAGCCCTGAAAACAGTTCAATTACACACTAGTAAATCAACAGAAAGGTACATTTTGATACAGAATAAACAGAAGTTACTTGATCTCTGAAAGAGCAAAAAGATAGGATGGCTTTAAAGCTATAAAAAAATCAAAAAAATATAAATTCACGCGCATAATAGATTGTTTATTCCTGGAAAGAACAACAATCCCTTTAAGGGGAAACCATAAATGTGGACTCCTGCATCTGGACGTGGAAAACAAGAAACCAAATGTAAAAGCTATCTTAAGAAGAAGGTAAATAGAGAAAAATCATATTTTAATGCCTTGAGAATTGAACTTCCCAGAAAACCATGTGAATTACCATGTGAACATTGCTTATAAGAAACTCGTTACAAAATGACACACATTTGTTCCAAAACTAGTTATAGGAATAAGGCCCAATTTGGGGTAGTTATTTTTAAGTTGCTTCTGCTTTTTTTTCTTGGAAACTGTAGCCAATGGCATTTGGTAAAATATGAAAGCATCTGCTTTTAGAATCTGCTACTGCTTTTTCAATAATGCTTTTGGAAGCAACCCGAGGATTGCTTTTAAAAGCTGCTTCTGCTTTTCTTACCATTAATTAATAAAATAACCTCAATTATATTTTATAAATTCTCAATACATACCTACTTTTGCCTTTTCACAATAAAAAGCATCAATTTACTAAACACCACATTAATTATCAAAGCAATTTTTAAATATTTTTTACCAAACATTATGAAAGTACCCACTTTTAGAATCAACTTTTAAAAGCAACTTTGAGAAGCGGATTTTGAAAAGCACCAGCATTCCCAAACTAGGCCTAAGTGTTCCCCTAATAGGATTACAAAGAAGGGCTTATTTTTTTAGCTAAAATATGTAGCATTTGTTCATTGTCTATCAGATAAATAAAGTAGCATATTTATAACTGCTGCTTGTTAGTCAATTTTTGCTGAGCTTCAAAGTCGCTAGCCAACTTTCCACTACTTTATACCCGATAAATGGTAGTTAATTCCTATAAATTGCTTCAGTTATTTAGTCCTGACTATGCTGGATGTCTAGATTGAGCTATAACTACTTATCCAGGAAGGGCATTCTGTCAGCACAACTACAGTAGATTTAGGAAATAAAACTTAGCCATGTGGTAATGCCTGTATGATTATACAAATTTTCCGTTCTACTGATGACACCGTACAGCAGGCCCTTTCAAAATCTGCTCTTTTTGGGGTTAAACCCTTCTAAAAGTTTCACTTCAAGGTGGCAATTCTAATTTCCCACGAGCAAACATTTCCCCAATAACCCAAAGAAAGGACACAAAATTGTATTACTCAAAAATTATTCAAATATATGAATAGTAGCATTCCCTTGGCTTTAATACCTGAAATTCAAGGTAAGAATCATTTAGGAGCAATAGTGCAAGTGCCTTGGGGCATTCTCACTCCCTAAATTCTAATGACCCATATAACTTAAACTCTAAAATAGAGGCTGTAATATAGGGAATGCCTACGACCTTCTAAGGGTTTGCTTGGTTGCAACTTGTAAGCAAAAAAACAATCTTTTTCATTCAAGAAAAATGTTGGATGCATCCACATTATTTAGCTCAAATTCTCAAGGCAGGCAAATGAACTCCAGCTTTTATGGAAAAAAGCAAAAAAACTAGAGCCTAAAAGCTACAACCAAACCAACCCTAAAAATTAAAATAGTATTGGGATGAAAGTGATATCCTAGTTCAAGGGGATCATTGTATCAAACCCCCATTTTTTCAAAAGGGATTGAATGGAATATTAGATAGAGCATCCCCTTAAACTTAACATAAAAAATTCAGGTGTGGACGCCCTTATAGGGTCTGGTGGAAGTACCCTAAGCTGCTATTTATAAAAAATTATTCAGAAAAAGCCAAAAAAAAAAAAAATCA
>MKEJ01070503.1:0-13004 GCA_001753735.1 Embelia ribes | reverse complement strand
ACATCAATGAATATTTTATAACATTCCCCCTTCGGTCACCTTTTCAAACGGTTGGGCTTTTCTCCCCCATTTCCTATTCGATAAAACAGGTTTAACTTTCTATTTTGGTTGTCTCAAATCATAATACATTTTCCTTAATAAAAATATTAGAATAATTATCTTACTACTAATATTATGACTTATTTTAAGTGTCTTTTTTCAACAAAAAAAGCTTTCTATATTCTCAATTACGGGCATACAATAATAAAATTTATTTCTTTTACAATTAATATAGTTGTATTAATTTGTGCAACTGTTGCTCTACCTTTTAATTAAAGCAGCATCTTTATTTTCCACAGACGTTGTCCGGTATGAGAAATAAATATGACCTCCTAAAGTTATTACTTGGCCAGAAATGTCGAAAATTTTTAAAGAAATCGTCTAAGAAACGCCTCGAAGATTCATAGAAAATGCCTCGGAAATTCATAGGAAACATATGGAAACCTCAAATGATACACATTGAAAACGCAAGGAAACGATTAGGAAACATTACGGATAGTAGTAGAAAACTCATGAGAAATTTGACGAATATATATTCATACAAAATTAAATATAAATCAATAAAAATATAATGAAATATGGTGTTTTTAGTATTTTTAAGCTAAAACAAAAGTTTTTTTATGTATATTCTTTCAAATTATGAGTAATATTTTTATAAAAAGTATTAAATATAATCATAGAGATCCACATATAACAAGTATTCATAAGTTTGAAAAATACTTTCCAATACTAGATAAAAAAAAATGCATACATTTTATCTATGTTTCTCATCCGTTTTACAATAATATCCGACAAGTTTTACAATCGCTATCCCATATCCCTCATAATTTTTTACCACTTTTCTCGCTTCCGTTACCCTTAACGAACCCCACTTCCGCTTCCAAATTCAGCAACTATGAGTCAAACCTCATGCCCTCTTTTTTTTCTTGAATTTTTTTTATTAGCGGGTTTTGGTAAATCAACTTGTTACTTCGTCCGATTGAGTTTTTATCTATTTGTACCCATATCATACTGAAATGTGAATTGATAGCTGCAACATATCTAGTAGAATCTACCTTCATTCTATTAACTAGCATAGATAGTTTAGTGCCTGAGATTATTGTCATTCTACGTTATTACTCGGTTAAGGGTTTTACAGATATAACTCTTGAGAATCACAATTATTTTTGTATTGCACTTCATGCTTCCTCTTCTCAAGGTTGTGGTTGTGTAACTTGGTCGCTAACCGTGGCTAGAAGTAATTGGGTTTGGATATCGAGTAATGCATGCTGGATAGGATAAACTATCAATTTATCTAGTGAGTTTTAACACCATTGATGGTAGATGCAAAAATTCTTCTCCAGAAATAGAGTTTGTACTTAAACTTTATTTATGTTGCGACTTGATTGATTTAACCTAATACGTATTTTTGGTGTATTTCAAGCCTAGCATAATATCTTAACTAACTATTAATTTTGTTTCAAGTTAGTTTGTTTTTTACTATGTATTTCTAGTCTATATTTGTGTATTCTTTGACTATGTTATTTGTGCTAGACTAATTGCATTGTAACTATTTCTGAAGCGAGTTGTAGTGTTGACCTAACAAATGTCGTCGTATACGAAATGTAATTTCAATGAAATAATTTTGATTGGAATTTTAAGTTATTTTTTTGTACAATTATTTACATTTTTTTCTTTTGTGTGCATCTATCTGTTTGTGTGTGTTGCTCCTTGCATCGCGGTCTATAACTTCACAGGGAAAGACAACTCCGACCCTTCCCTAGATACTAATTATGCCGATTACTTACGTACAAAGTGCCCAAACTACTTTCCACAAGTGGAGCAAGACTTCGAAGATTCGCTCGTGTTTAACACTCAGTACTATTCAAACCTTAACGAGCATAAGGTCCTTTTGACATCTGACATGGCGTTGCTTACGCATAAAAGGTCCGCACGTCTGGTTACAAAGATGCAGGATCCCAGAGTTTTCTTCAAGCAGTTAGCAAAATCGATGAAGAAGATGGGAGCTATTGAGGTGCTTACGGGAACTTTGGGAGATATCAGGAAGAAATTTCACGCGCTGAAGTAAGATACATATAGTGCGGAATGTACGGGAATTGGAGAGGGACAATTACAATTTGTTCGACGTTGACGATAAAGAAATAAATTTTCACTCATTTATATATCGGAAATTATTGGCTTGAGATGATGCAATAAGGGCGTAAATAAAAAGAAATTTATTGTTAATTAGCGGCCAATTTTGTCAGAAATTATTCTAAATAAAATTCTCTCTCCCCCCCTGTCCCTGTGATTGGTTGGTTCAAATAAAAAAACTGCCGATAACTAACTATATATAAGACTTTCCTGGTTTAAAATGCCAACGTTTATGGATTTTGGAATTATCTATCTTCACCAAAATCAATTATGGGGGACAAGAAGAAGAAAGACAAAAAAGCGAAAAAAGAGAAGAAAAATAAGCAAGATAAAGTATGACCATAGTTTCCAATTTCCATATCAAACTTGTATATACCCCATACATCAGAAATTTTCTCCACAAAAGTTTTCAATTGAAGCATATAGAATATCTTTGTAACCTTTTTCAAGCGTCACATGTTATATAGAAAATACCAGTAATAAATATGCATTTCGTGTTAGCAGGTTGTGGTTGTGGAATATAACGTTTCGATGCATTGCAATGCATGCGAAAGAACCGTTGCAAAAGCCATCTCCAAAATCAAAGGTCTTTCTCTACAGCGATTTGACCCATACATACCAATTCAAAAGAAAGCGATACCATTTCTATAGATATGTACACACACGCCAACATATTCTCAACATTTTGTGACAATTTTGGGTTTTCTCAGGAGTGGAGAAATTTGTGACAGATATGACGAGGCACAAAGTGATAGTAACAGGGAAGATCGACCCACAAAAGGTTTTGAAGAAACTAAGGAAGAAGACGGGGAAAAGAGTGGAAATCGAGACTAAGAAAGAAGACGACTCAAAGGATGCAAATGAGGGACAACTTTTGTTCCCAGGAAGATCAATGAACCAGATGACGATGTCAATGGCACTAAGCTGTTGCGGGGATAGTGTTTTATATACTATGTTTAGCGACGAGAATGCAAATGCTTGTTCGATAATGTAGGCAACTTTTACACACTACTGTTGCAGAGCATTCGATTTTTATTTATTTTTTTACTATGCTACAGAAATGTGAGAATATTGAATATGCTATTGAGCAATGGGAAGAAAAATAACCGCATGCTTATTAATGATGAGAATGTGGTAATTCCAAGGGTCATCCCTCAACATCAAGAACATTCAAGAAACACGAAAAAGAACCAAGTTGATCCAAAATAGAGGATTGCCACTGATGAATACTGAACTTTTCCGATCATTTCATCTTCGCCTCGGTAAAGAGGACATGGCGATTGACCCTCGGGTCGAACTTGCGGAACTCGAGCTTAGTTTGGATCCCTTTGGGGTTCTTCCTCTTCACATAGAAGAATCCAGTCCCAGCAGCAGAAACAAGCCTTATGAACATCGAAGAGGTCTTCTTCTTTTGACCCATTCCTTCTGTTATGTTTTATGATATTATGCCCTAATATTCGACAGAAAAATGAAGTCAGCAAAGAGATACAAAGCATAATGCAAATAAGTTATTACGGCCTGAATGAAAAACGAGTAAAGATAATCCCACTTAAGTTCACATCCTGTGACGACAGAGATGATTTTCTATGCCTTTCTACAATTTTTTTTTTCTGAGTTAAAATTCTATCTACCGTCGGTGAAGAGAGTTCACATGCCATCGGCCTTGAATGAAAGATATTATGTCCATCTCCACATGTAGTGACAAACACAAATGCACATGTGTTATTCATCCAAGCTCGCTGGTGTATGAAACTCCGTACAGCTATTAAAATTAAATTCTTTTTTTTTTCTTGAACCGATTCTTCTTTGACAAATAGTTGAATCTTAAAACCCCAAATTTATTTCATGATTTTTTTATGGCAAAGAAACGATGAGCCTACTAAGCCATTTACAAAGCTTAATCTAAATAAAAAGGCTAATTAGCATTAAAACTACCTCAATTGAGACAAATAATAATAATCATAACAAAAAAAAAAAAACACGATCGAACTTAAGATTCAGCAATCAATACAACTTTACAACCCTACTTGTCTGCTCTGCAAATCGGTAAGAATTATTATTATTATTATTTAATTACGTATCGTTCTCAGATTCCACCAGTAACGAATAGCATTGATCGATATTACAAAAAACAAAGAAACATATGTACTATCAATCAACCAACAAATGCATGATTACGAAAATAAAAACAATTAACATCCAAGCACTTTGTTTAAATCCGATATAGCTGCAAAATCCAAGCTGATTATCAATAACAGTTTATAGTGATTGAGTGAGTCAAAGCACAAACTCAAGAAATTTTAGACCCTCAGTGGTAATTATTATCTAAATTAGTAACTATAATTGCAGATGAAACTCGTGGAATTGAGATTTAATTGATGAAATTAGAAATGATCATTGAACTTACCACTCGATCACTCGCTCGGAACCCTAGAGCGATACGCAGATGCTCGAGAGGTGAGAGAGAAAATAATACACCACTGAAATGACACGAATGCCCCTTTGAACTGAGCGCTTGTTTGATACCTGTAATGGGTAAAACAGAAAAAAGAGAAAAAAAAGTTGAAAAGGAGTATCAAAAAAAAAAGAAAAAAAGTTGAAAGGCAATGTTTATTTATGTTTGTATATATAAAAATAGATAAATAAATTCTCCTTATTTAGATAATAATAATAAGAAGAAGAAACCAAAAGCAAATTTAGGCTTCATTTGTTGTAAGTATACTTCTAATGAAAATGTAATAGAAAAAAAAATTCTTCATATAAATTTAACATAATATTTTTTTTAAGAAATAGTTGCACTAAATGTACTACCAATTATTACAAATTAGGAAAATGAAATGGCCTTTGTCAACTCTCTAAAGCCAACAACTCTTCATTGAGTATTCCTACATATCAAATGGATAATAATTGAGTTGTTATGCATTAAATTGATATAGATATTACAAATTTATATTCGGCCAATATGTGGTAAGAATAATAAATTTAACTACTTTTTAAAAGCATGAAGGGCTGGAAGTGTTTAATATATTTTCTTTATACTCAATAAAAGATAGATTTAAGTAAATTATAGTAACATGGAACATATTTTAAATAATGCTAAAAGAATTACATATGTGTTGTACGTGATGTATTTCTCGATACAAATATAATTCGGCTATTTTTTTTACTTTAAATAATTTTTTATTTGTTCTCTATATTTCAACTTGCAACTCTAATACCCATTATTAAAAGTATACATATAATGAAAATCTATATCATTTTATCATTATTGTTATAAGATCGTAAGATCCTTTTGAACATTTCAAAATTATATATAGATATTCAGTAAATAAGTTACTTAAAAAATAATCATAATTAATTATACAAATAAAATAAATAAACTAAAAATAAGAGGTAACTTGTTCCTTATCGACCTAAAAAATAGTTGTCACGGTATAAATTCTCAAATTTATAATTTTTGTGATGAATTTGTGTTAGGCTTATCTCCATGATTAATTACACTTGCAT
Source organism: Embelia ribes (assembly GCA_001753735.1). Lineage (NCBI taxonomy): Eukaryota > Viridiplantae > Streptophyta > Magnoliopsida > Ericales > Primulaceae > Embelia > Embelia ribes. The sequence goes on along the minus strand of MKEJ01070503.1, from coordinate 7,325 downwards.
CAAATTACCTAAAAATCATTATTTCCCTATTTTAGATAATCAAACATTATGTAACTTATATTTTTAAGCCCGTATCATATTTCTTAATAGTTACCTCAAATAAATAATGGGCAAAATGGTTCCCCAAATTTGGATAACCAATTCCCATTAACTAAAAAATTTCTCCATCATCTCCGAATTTTCTCTCCCACATTTAAACATTATTTATACTTCTCCGTTGTTTCATATGTATTCAAAAGAAATCAACACCACCTCAGATATTATGTGATTGTAAATCTATTTTTCAAAAAAATATTTAGAGGCAACGTAATGTTTTTACATACTACTTGTAGTTGCGCTCAAATTGAATATAATAGTCAATTTGCTTTCCTAATTCTTTAGCACTCCTTCATATATTTTATACAGAATCGTTACATATTTCTCATCTCTCTGTCTCTATATATACATATAATTTAAAATTTAATGTTAAACCTATTGAATATAAATATTTTTAATTATATGTAATGAAAAATATATGTCGAAATGAAAAGTATTTGTATATATAAAAGTAATACTTTAATATTGTAGAGAACTTGATAAGTAATCTAATGTAGAATTCAAGCAATAAAGATTTTGTAAAATAGATAAAACGATATTTTTTTTTGTATTTTGGGGAATTTGTAAGGAGAAACTAATGTGAATGACCTAATATATTTTTCTCATCCATGCTTATAAAATATGGCTTGCAAATAAATATTATTTTTATTTTTAGGAGATTCAAGAAAAATATCCAGAAAATAATTGTATAAAAAAATTTATATGACTTATATATAGGCCATTTATCTTTATTTGAATATATTTTAGACCCATAAATACAATTTTAATATTAAATTATGATATTTAGTTACTGAAGTAATTTTGTTAATGTCATAACGGCATTCCATAAAGCAAATTACTTATTTGTCCTTTTATAATTATTAAGTAGGTTAAAAATTAATATAATTTTATGGCTCATTAAAGAGTATTTTTGGGGCATAAAAAGGAGAAAATCTTTTATGGCTTTACACTTTTAGAATATAATTAAATTATATTACTATATCTTTAAATATTTAAGTTAGTTGTTATTAAATTAATAAAAGATAGATTTAAATGGATGATACTAATACGAAGTATATTGAACATTTGTTTAATACTCCTAAGTCCTAACCACATTAGATTATCTTCAATATAGATTTGAGATACGTTAAATTTGATATGACCCACCTCTTAATTTTGTGTATAAACCCATGCCTATATAATTAAGAGAGTCTCAATTGATTTATATAATTGCACAAATGACTGAACATATTTCACGAGTACAAAACTTATAAATATAATCTTATTTCGAATATTACTTAATCAAATGTCAACTAATTATTTTTTATATATTTATATAATCACTGTCCACTATTGTGACAATTCATATTGTTAAAGATAATAAGTAAAGTAAAGAATAATCTTATTTTGTCTTCCACACACACCGCACCATCTTAATCGATTTTTTATTCTCAATGTAATTTATATGAATAGTTATTATATTTAATTCATGTATATTCTAATTAAATATTAAAATTTTGTTTACAATAAAATTTGTCTTATAATGTATCGAATATAAAGGATAGTCTTATATAATAGAAAATAAAAAAGTAATGATAGCTTCTATATACACAATATAATTTAAGTATTTTTTTAGTTTTATTTTTTCTTTAATTAGTGAAAAGTGCAATATTATAGTAAAAATGTAAATTGTGGTTTATTTTACAATCAGTTATTTACGTTGATTTTGTAGCAATGATAATTTTTACCTTTTTATTTTTAATAAAATATATCCACGATTACATTTTAGTTTTTACTCTTATACAAGTTTATAATATTTTTGTTAAATAGAAAATTTTGAAATCCATGTGCAAAGCATGTAAACGTCTGCCAATAATAGAAAACACATTAAATATGAGCAATTTAGAAAATTGACAAAATCTGTTTCTAGAATAAGATTAACTTTAATTAACATTAGAGAGTTGGCATGCATGGATGGTTAATTTGCATAATAATGGTGTTTATATGATATATATACACACACACTAGGGTTGGCCAAATACGGAAATATATATCCTCTATAAATTCTCTAAAGCAAATTGCGAATTACATACTTTAATTTCTCATTTTCTTCTTGATCACATCGTAAGATTACAGTAATGGCGATCCATGTCTTCTTTGTTTGTTGCCTTGTCAAGCTCAATAGCGAAAGCTCGAATTAGGTATAATGCAACAAATTTTCGAGGTACTATTTATTGCCTTGCTGATGGGAATATGCATGGCCTTTCCACTCCTCATTTACGTGGTAATACATCCTAAATTACATTTCATTATTTAAAATCCTTCATTAAATGTATAACAATTTAACAGAAAATTGTACTCAAGCTGAAGGGGATTATGATTCCGCAACCTTTTCATTATCACTTTATTCGCTTTATTGCAGACGCCGTCATGGATGTACATTGTCCGTGTGGTGGAACTTGGATGTTTAGAGTTACAAATGCGTCTAAGACTTTAACCTAGATATTTATTCAAATCTCAAACCATCGGTCAAATATTTCATCAGCAATAGAGGTGGTGACCCGGCTCTCTAGATGTGATAGTAGCTTGCCAAGTAGGGGTGAACTAGAATCACCACTGACATTTGTTGGGTACAACAACATAGCGGAAGCCGGGTGCACCAACCTTGTCCCAACTGGTTTTTGTTGCGTGGGCTAAACCCGAAGCATTTTGAAAAGAATTAACTAATTATATGCATATGAATAAGGTTGATTATGTTACAAATAATGGAGTCATCTACAAATGCCTTTACGTGTAGTTTTTCTATATTTGAAGATTGAGAATAAGGGAATTAATCGTACATGGGTATCTATAGATGATATTGCACTCATGTACATGTGATACTTTGTTGTGGGTACACGACGGGTAGACCGAATTAATAAGACATGTTCATCTGAACATTCGATAACGAGAATTTTGGATACTTAAGAGTTAACCTTAATGTAATTTCAACAATCATTACAAAAACTGGATTTATTACTACGTCTATGGTGCCCATTGCACATCCAACAATCATTATATATTTTTGTCAATGAAATCGTCTGTAATTTATGGTGTTTTTTTTCTGTTTTGCCTCAGTTATAAATTTTAAAGTTTCATTTAGTTTTCATGTACATGCAAAAACTGGACTAAACTATTTAATGTTTGAAAAAAAAAAAGGAATGACATTAGCTATAAAAATATCAATGTTTATAAGTTGATATTACAATTCATAAGGATTAAAATTAACAAATTTAAAAACCACAAAACATGCAATACAAATGATATGATCAAAATAATAACTTTTGCTCCAATTCTAGAGGTGAACTTCGTCCGAAACTAATCTAAATATTGATTAGCCATTGTTAGTGTACGAAGGTTATTTGAGGATTTTGGTTGATTAAATTAAAATGTTTGGGATAATAATACTAATAATGAGTATATTACCGAGGTAGTGGTTTTTGAAAGAAAAGTTGAATTAAGTGTTGAAGTTGGATATAAAATAGTGATCTATAATATGATGTATATATCAATAGGCTGTCTCTTTATTATACTACCATTTATCAAAATACTAAAAAATACTCATGCGTGGACTGGTTAGTAAACGTAACTTGGAAAAAATAAATACTACACAGAGAAATGAAAAAAATATATATAGAAAAACTATTAAAAAGGACTGGAGTAAATATTTGCAATAAATATTCTTATCTTAACAGTCATGTAATGTCTATCCGAAATAAGAACAATCATGATTGTGATTAAATCAAGTTAAATTCCTTGACATTAACTAATAGGTGGACCTGGTTCGGCATGTCAATACCCATCGTAACAACAGCTCACATTAAATATTTGAATTCTCAAAATAAAATTAAATAAAAAAATTATTTAATCTCAACGACTAATTCAAAAATTAACGAGTGCAATATAATCGATACAATCTACTGCAGGCAGAAACACATATCCAACAAAACCACAAGAAAGAAAAACAAAAACAAAAAAGTCCCTAGCTAATAGGTGATCCATTATAAGGTTCCAAATATTTTTTTAAAAAATATATATTTTTTTCATATTTTACACTATTATTGATTATTTTTTACAATTTTTAATACAAAAAATATTTTTTTTTCAAAATTTACCAAAGACACGTATAATATTTATAAATATTATTTAAAAGTATATATTTTTTAATTTTAATATATTTTTTAATTTTAATAAAAAATATATATTTATATACTTTTAAAATATAACAAAAGGACACCATTGTAACTTTCATGCGTAACACCAACAAAATTGTGTGATATGCCCACTGTTGTATAGCTCAGTTAGTATTCGGGCAAGAGTTTCCATTAAATGGTAAGAGTTTGAGTTTTGACAGTCGCAATGTGGAATTTTCACTTCCTCTCGATGGGTAGATTCTTGTGAGTGATTTCCTAACTTACATCCTCCACGAGACTACTGAATCGTGGGGACGTTCAAGATGAGCAATTTTTACTTTTGCAACAAAAAATTTGTGTGATATAGAGAAAGGTGTACAAAAAGTCTTGTCCTCGCAGGCATTAGAGTCGACTTTACGAAAGTGACACTTTATACCATAAATGTAAGTTATTTCTTTACGCAAACAACTTTCAAAATATATCCATCTTCTTTAAGGGAATTTCTTTCCGTACAAGAATTTTATTTTTTGAAATGCAGATGAACTACTATATTTTGAGGGTCATATATTATTATAATAGTGAATAAATTTTTATTAGTAATTTTAAATATTTTTTTATTAAAATTACTTATATAAATTATTTATAGTTTATAGTAATTTTGTTATCAAAATACAATAATTTCATATAAAAAAATTATTTTATTGAATGCTAATACTTATTAAGAAGTATCCAATTCAACACGAAGGGGAGGAAAGTGGTGGTCACGTTTTTCCCACTTTAAAAATTTGTATGAAATTTATGTGTAAAATAATAAAAAAAAAAATCATTTCATAAGTAATACATGAGCTCTGCCTGGCGTAGTATTTTAGATTCGCTATTGAACACCAGTGAAATCACTTGTTACTATTTGCTTTCTATACAATAATTTTTTATTGTAATGTACACTAATTTTTTATGCGGAATTATTGTGTGCTTCGAGAATAATTTATTATAATTATTTTTAATTAAAAATACTTATAGTAATTTAACCTTAATTTCTAATAATTTGTCACAAAAATACAATGATTATTGTAAATTACAAGAAAAATATTTCTTTTATCTAGAGGATTTCCCACTTATTAAGTATCGCAATTTCCCCATTTAGCTAATAACATGGTGTCAATGTGTAAAATGCAAACAATGTGTGCGCATATGAGATTGTTTTGGTGGCCACTATTTTATGTGTCGTTATCCTTTCTGTGCGCATTATAATTGAGATTATCAAGGTTGGCTCCCATTTTATATCCTTTGTCTATTTTGACAGCTTAACTTCTATTTTTTTTATGATTCTATAATATAATTACCTTCTATATAAATTGAATACTTATTAATATGTCTCCGAGTAACGTAATCAAATCCTCAAAAATGTAAATCTAGAGCATGTGAGTAAATATTTAATTAAATTACTTTAATAACTTACAACCCATGTCAGAAAAGCAAATCTGCCAGAGTGTACTTTTTCTCAATTTTGTTTTCACGTGCTTAAACCAATTCAATACAAGTATAATTAGTTTTAAATTAAAATAAACACTAATAATAATTTATTTTTAATTTATAATAATTTATCCTAAAATTATAATAAAAAAATTTCTTTTATCGAGTGAACTTCCTAAACAACGAACAATTCAAAAATTTCCAAAAGAAATAAAATATTTTTTATTTTTAGAAACTTTTATTTTACTTTGAAATATTCCTATCATTCTGGGTCCAAAATCACATCAGCTCTTGGTTTGGTGAAGAGCTGTTGCCTGATTTTTTTAATCTTTTTTTTTGTGGTGAATTACACTAGTGGTCCCTATAGATCAATCAAATCTCTATTTGTCCACATATTTTCAAATGAAGCAGTAACAGTCTCATCTTTTAAAATCAATATAAGTCAACAAAGACCATCTTACTCTTAAATTAATTGTATATTGAACTTTTTTGTATGATTTATATCATTAAGGTGATTGTTACTACATGGGTTTGTTTGATTGTAATTTTTAAGCTCAATTTTTTTTGTTTAAAGTTGATCTGCATTTGATTATTCAACTTTTAAGATAAGATTGTTTTGATATTTTTACCTTGAATGAGCTATAAATTTTAAAATGAATTCATTCAAATTTTCTCTTAGAAAAAAAATACACTCTAATTTTTTGGCTATAAAATTGAAACCAAACAAACAATATAATCAAATTTAATTTAATGCCATGCGAATGCCCATTTCATGCCCTTTCATTTGATCTATTTCCCAATCATGGATGAGGATTGATTATATCGAAATAAGTATAAAAACATATCCGATTCATATATTGTTTACTATTATTGATGAGAAAAAGTTGTATTGCAGAGGACGACTGATTGACCAGGCAAGTCCACGTGAGAAGAGAATGAAGTGAGGCACCGGTCATTATACCTATTTGCAGAAACCAACTGTGGAAATTCAATGGCTTCTTTCCAATTATACTTTCATTTATTCCCTTACTGATATGGGTACCCTCACTCCAAAAAATAGAGTTCTTGTACATATTGGTAGCCATATTTACTCTCAAACTTCTTCAATCACTCTAAAAACAAATGTACCAATATCTCGACTAGCCAATATAGCAGATTAGTATTTTATCGCTAGAAACTATATCTAGATATATAAGGCTAAAGCCTTATGTTGGCATGTAGTGTAGAAAAAAGTACTTTTAACACACACTGGATCCAGGAAAAATATACCACATTGAACATGTAAGAAAAAATAAGAGTAGGGGTGGGCAAAATTTCGGTGAACTGAACTACAAAACCGGACCAAATCAGGTCCGATTCTAAAAGTAACTAAATGTTTCGGTTCGGTTTTCAACTGTTAAAAAAATTGATTTATTCGTTTTTTCAGTTCGGTTAATGGGTTGATGTATAATGGTTCAGTTTGAACCGAACCGATATAAAAAATTACAAATATATCCCTGATACATATAAACCATCAAACCCTAACCCAGTTACCCCTACCTCATTATCTCTGCCGCAGGCTCAGTTCCCTCCCGTCCGCCCCCCCCCCCCCCCCCCCCCCCCCCC
>MKEJ01070501.1:0-12647 GCA_001753735.1 Embelia ribes | reverse complement strand
AGACTGGGAAAATGATAAAATCTAGAGGTTCGTGTTTGATCATTTCGCCATCATCTACAGAAAAAAAAATAATTATTCACCATAAAAATAACACAAGCTTAAGGAATTCTTTTACCTTTTTAGTTGCACTTTTAGGTTAACATCTTTAGCCTTCTTGGTCAAAACTTCTACTTTTATTGGTGAAAATACTAAAAAGAGTTGATCAGCTAAATGAGCCAAATTTTAAGCAAAAAAGAGTAAAAGATTCTAAAAAGATGTAATTAAACAAGCAAGGCCAGAAATAAATCTATTATAGTTGAGAGTGAGTTGTCTAAAGAGAATATAGTAGCCATCAAGATTCAAGCTTTTTTTTTTTTTTTTTGATAATCAAATTTAAGCTTTCTTAAGGGGTCATCTTGTACAACTATTTCAGTAATCTCTTCATCCACTCTGATAATGCATATATATAGTCCGATATAAAGGTAGAAAAATATTAGGTCCTAATAAGAAATTTTCATGTTACACGCAAGAGTGGAATTAGCGCATTGGGAATACTTTTCACTCATTTTCAGCCCTTTTTTTTTATTATTATTATTGATGCAAGAGTTAATCATTGGCATACATTTCTAAGAAGATTAATATAAACCACTAATTAAAAATGGTTACAAAATTAGAAAGTTGATTTTGGTTTGCTTGAATAGTTTGAAATGTAATTTTTGAGTGGTGTTATAATTGTATTAATACAAGAATACCGATTTCTTTTGGTAGGCAGGGTTCAACCCATTGATTAGCAGCGACAAAGGTAGAGGCAAGAGCTAAAGATCGACTCAGTCTACTCCTTCATGCCATTGTGACCATCCGTTTCACCTACGGCGTTGAGATCTACTACGTCGTCTCCTTCGTTGATGTGTATCACACCTCCAGTATGATCTCGCCGGAGTTCCGTATAGATGTTGACTCACCTCTCTGAGACACCACGCTAGATTATTAGGAAAATGCAATTTATTGTGTTTCTCATATTTTCTTTTATTTTTTTTAAACTGTATGATCAATTTGAACAAATTCAATGGTCCGGAATTAAGCCAGTAAATTTTACTCCCAGAACAGGGGAGTGATATTCTCGGTTCCTCAGTTTGGATGTAAAATGTTCATTTTGTATGGTTAGTTTAATTTTTTTATAATATTGTTTTTAATATTTTTTTAGTTGTTTTATAACATTCTAAGAAAGAAATTAATGTTTTTCGATTAAGTTTAGATTTGTTGAGAATCTTATTACTTCCTCCATCTACAAATAATAGTTTTGTTTAATTTGTAACACAATTTTAGAAAAAGTCAAAGATTAGTAGTAAATCACATTATTTTGATATAAATTACCAAATTTATCTTTAGATAGCAATTTCTTGTTTCTCTTTATTTATTATGCATGAGAAGTAAATATGATAATATATTAATTTTTACTATGCAAAAACAGGATGTGTACAATTATTTCTAGACGTCAAAAAAAAAAAAAAAAAAGAGAAAGTGGACATTATTTATGAACCGGAGAGTTATAATATTTCTGAAATATTTATTATTTCTTAGATTCATATATTTTAAATATTGTTGGGAATCTTAAATTCATAGTAATTATGTTAAAGTAGAATCTGGAAGATAATTATTATTAAAAATACTAGAAGCATGTCAAGTAGTTAAATAAGACATGCTCGTGCGAAAAGTTAACATCACATAGGCCACAAATAGAACGAAAATAACAAAAAAGATTAACTTTTATATTTAATAAAAACATTGTATATTTGTGTGTTTTAAGTTTAAATTGGGTGAAAGAGAAAAACTGGAATTGTTAGATTTCATTAAAGTCAGAATTTCTCAAATGTGACATGTTCACCAATAAGCCTTATTGCGGATTTTTTGGATAATATTTTAATTTCATTATATTTGTAACAGAAAATGTTTATAAAACTTATTGGTTCCCATCCTCCACTGGTAACCATTTGCAAAACGTTAACACTAAAGCAATCATAAGGCGAGCTGACAACAAATGAACTATTAAAATTAAAATATATAAATCAAAATATTAAAAATTGACTAAATATAGGTATTTTATTTTTGAAAGCAAATATAAAGTAATAAGGGATAAAGTATTTTGACAATTGTGATAACTTCATTTTATTAAGGGATAAAGTATTTTGACAATTGTGATAACTTCATTTTATTTAAACTTGTTTTTGTCTTTGTCATAAACCATCAACCTATTTATACTATTCACTTTCACAACTAGAGGTAAACAGTTGTTACGTCTAAAAGTTAAACATTAACTCTCTAAAATTCTATACAAATATTCAAAAAACAAATTACAATTTTTTTGAGAAAACTTCTAGAAGCAATATAAAATACTTTTGTAAGAAAATTTTATATCACTATCTGGAATTTTGTACTTACATTTATTAATTGGCTAATGATCATTAACTCGACAAAGTTCAACTTATTAATACTAGTTCGAGAAAAAATTATGTACAGACCTAAAATAAAAAAAATTATTTTTAGCTCATAAACCAAGTTAATTTTTAATGCCTTTTTTGTTGCATTATTGTGCCTAAAGAATTCTCATTAATTTTCATATTGAAAAACTTTTTAAATCAAATTATCTTTTAGACTTTCATCATCCAAATATTTTCATTCCACTTAAATTTCTCAAATCTAATATGCATAGATGAAATAAATATATCACCATTACAAAAATTCTTCAACTTATTATATTAGTAATTTTGCAGTCTCACCACCATTATTTTTATCAAATTGTCCATTTTTTTCCAAAGCGCATATTTTCCACTAGAATTGATTTAACTAAATTGTGCATAGTTTTTAAGAATTTATAATTTTTTAAGAAAATAGTGGATATAATTGCAAAGTATTTTGTATATAGTAACACTTTTTATATGTAACAAATTAACATATTTTTTAGGGCTTTACAACCTCTTCGGCCTAGGCAAGCCCCGCGGTCACCATACTCTTGGAGCAGTCCTCGTTAGTAAGGGGTTCGATATGAAAATAGTTGGAATTTAAAGGATTGTCAAGCTATTAGTTCTTATAACAGAAAAAGTTGTCTACTTGGTAGAGGCGCTAGACAAATTTTGGATGGCACATTCTATCCATTTATTTTCAAATCTACGATTGTGATGAAACATGTGGATTACAAAATGATAATAATAATAATAATAATAATAATATTTTTAATTGTTAATTTAAAAATCAACAACTAGAATATATCGGAAGGACTTTGCCAGCTTGGGAGGCCTCCTGTCCCTTTTAACGGTCTATGACACAAACTTGATTGACTAATTGATAAATTGATTTTTTCAAACTCAAAAGACGTGCTTTTAGGAGAAATAAAAGATAGCTTAGGCAAACAAAACATTAAGCTAGAAATTAGCGGTTCTTTTTGGCTTTCCCTTTTCCTAAAATATAGGATCTTAAATATTTTTTATGGACAAAAATGCCTTCATCACTTTGATGACTTGCTATCTAATAATGATAATATAAGCTTCTTGAATTTCGAAACTGTTGCCAAACATTTCACTGCATCTTTTTTTTTTTTCAAGTCAAATTTTTCATCAAAACATTAATTTATACGATTTTTTTATACAAATAGTTTGTATGTATATTATTACTCTTAAACACGAAATAGCAAAACATAGTATGTAAAAGACAAACCTTTGCTGATATATGATCTTTGAAGACCGGAAAAATGAAAAAGAACTAAGATATTGGCACGGCTCAATCAGATCAAACCAAAACTCTACCGTTTTGCTTAATTTGAGCGACCCGGGCCAATATCAAAGTTAACTATTTCATATATTTTCTTCTAACAATCTGCAAATAACTGAATAAGGAGAAAGAGAGGGTATTTTTAGAACTTAAATAGATGAGTGAATGAATTATTATTATTTTTTATAATTGACTCAAGAAGAGAATATTGCAATCATAAGGCAGTGAGATATGGGATTTATAGCCCATATGGGACAACCCATATTATCTCATTTACTTTTTCCTAACTGAAATAAATACTCACCCAATTTTTCTCCAAATATTAAATGTAATGGATCCACTATTCAAAATTCCCAACATATATCCATCCACTCAACACTATGCAATCGGTTCAAAAAATTGTCATCACAATATGATATAAACCTCAATTTTTATTAAAAACTCCTGATCATGTTAATTAATAATAATATAATTTTAAAGCTAGTTTTTATCTCCTTTAATGTTCATCAGATATATAAAATTTATACGACAAATAATTTATACAAAAAATTTATAGTTTGGTGTCAAAGTAGAAGTTTTATGAATTACTCCTCCAAAGAAGAATAAAGGGTTAATTACCGCAACGGTCAACATAGTTTCAACAAAGATTCTATATGGTCCTTATAGTTTCAATTGCAACAATGATAGCCCCTAAGTTTTGAAAAAGTGATTTAGCTGGTTCTTTTTGATGGAACATAGAGTCATCCTAAACAATGAAAAGTCTTTATTGACTCATGCGTGGTTCACGCCAAAATTTAGATGTTGCACCAAACAATTGTGGTTATTTCTTTAGCTTTGATTGAGAAGCGCATAAGAGTAAAAGGGGTAAGCGTATAAAAGCATATTACAAGTCGACTGGTTTACTAAGGAGTAAATTAATCTTTTTAAAAATCACTAATATTATTATCGGTCCCAATTGTGATTTTGAAATTAGAAAAATATTACGAAATGGACCAACTTGTCACTGTTATTAAAAATTTTGGAGTAACTCCATTTTTGTCAAATTTTGAAACGGATAGTATTTAATTTTTGAAACTACGAGGTGAAAAATTTGGGTCCAAACAATGTTTATCATAAATGTAATTTACCCAAGAATATATATATTTATTATTTATTTTTTTATTTTTTACCAAGAATAAAATTAAAGAGAAAGGGGTTGGGGAGGAGGGGTCTGCATGCAAGAGAGGGCATTTAAATCCTCCGACTACTAAACCACAGATGAAGGGCCACTGCATTTAACTCTATTATTCTCTCTCTCTCTCTCACACACACACACACAACATATTTTTGCCTCTTTCTTATATGTTTAGTAATTTTCCCCCTCTATTTGTTATAGTTCCTACATACTCTCATATACCGATAACCAATATTGGTATTCCTAATTCATCTCCTACTGTTGCATTATCTAATGCTCTTTATTTATTCAATTTCCTATTAATCTTTTACAGTTATTCAGTTATGTCGTGATCTTAACCGGGTTGTCCTTTTTTTTTTTTTTTCCTTCTACTTTTTATGTTTTTCTTGCAATTACAACGCGAACGATGATTGGGTTTGGTGGGTGTCATGACGGTCTTTATTTTTTTTTGGTAGCCAACCTCCTATTGCCCTCCATAGTATTAGTGCACTTGTTTACCCCTGTGACACCAACGATTAGGATACCTTTTTAAGTTTTTATTTTCCATCTTTTATTTCTATTCCCAATAAAACACCCCTTTGTGAGGCTTGTGAAAAGGGAAACATCGTCGTTTGTCTTTTCAAAATTTACCTTTTATGAGTACTTTAATTTTTAATCGTATTTATGTGGATATTTGGTGTAGTTACTTTTTCCATCTTCCTAAAATGCTAATTATTTTTTAACAATTGTTGATGAGTTCTCATGTACGACTTGGGTGTATTTGATGTGTTTTAAGTCCGAAGCACTATCTCAATTGCAAAAGTTCTTTACTACCGTTCAAATTCAATTGAATGTAAAAATTTTGCGTATCAAAACTGAGAAGGGATCATAACTACTAGCTCATCTAGTCAAGATTTTTTTAACTCTCAAGGTATTTTGCATGAGCTTACCTGTCGTGCTACTCCTCAACAAAATAGCATTACGGGATGAAAGAATTAACACCTCTTAAATGTTACATGATGCTTACATTTCCATGCTAATGTACATATACATTTTTGGGGTGAACGCTTACTTACTGCAGTCCATTTGATATATAGAACACCATTCCACATTTTAAAAAATTTATCGCTCTATAAGTGAATTTTTGTTAAATCCATTCTTACAAGCCTTTACCCATTTTCGGGTATTTATATTACACACAAACTCTAAAAAAAAGACATTCAACCACGTGCCAATCTATGCAAATTTTTTTGGTTTATCCATCTGATCACAGTGTTGTCTTTGATGTAATAATAAAAAAATATGTTGTAATATAACTTTTCATGGTTTATTTTCCTTACAAATTGCATACTTTTGTTGCTCATAACCTCATTTTGCCAACCTTGTCCTATGTGGATTTTACCATAGATCGCTTGACCATTAACCATGTTATTCTTTATCAACCTACTTCAAAATCAGCCCACCATTTGCCTAACCAGGAACCATTCTCTGTTTTACCTACCCCAACCCAATCTTCTATCCTTTTACCTGCCCAAGCCCAACCAGGCTCTCCGTAGCCCGCCGACCCTTGACCCACTGCCTACTGCCCCACTAACTGGCTCCTGCCCTGTTGGCCCTTGCTGCCTTCCACTGCCCAATGGAACCCTGCCCCACCGGCCACTAACTTGCCAATCGTTGTCTCGTTGGATCCTACCCCACTAGCCATTGCCGACCCGATTTCTTTACCACTTGAACTATTTGAGCAAGCTCGAGTCTCTAAACTGATCTTTACTCTGAACCCTAGCCATTACCTCTCTCCGATGCTTACTTGGCTATGATTGCTCTACCTTGCCTTTGGACTATTCTGCGCACACTGCACCATAATCAGGGTCTTCGGATATGTGTCATACTGTTCATCCTCTATCTATATTTTTATTCTAGGATCATTTTTTGCCTTCTCATTTTGCTTTTTCGTTTGCTATTGTTGATGTTGATGATCCTCCTAACTACACACATGCTTCTAAATTTGCCTATTGGTATGATACCATGGCTTCAGAGTTTAAAGCTCTTAAGGACATTGCCACTTGGTCTCTTGTCCTTCTTCCCCCTAACAAAAAAACGATAGAATAGAAGAGGGTATTTAAGACAAAGTTATGCGCTGATAGTTCTATTAATAATTGCAACACTTGTTTGGTTGCTAAAGGTTATACATAGGCAGAAGGTCTAGATTACGAAGATACTTTTGTGCCTGTTACTAAACTTGTTATTTTTTTGTTGTGTTTTAGACATTGCAGCTGTTTAGAATTGGCATATTCACCAGCTAAATGTTCAAAATATTTTCTTATATGGCGATTTTTATGAGAAGGTCTATATAACCCTTCATCTTGGCTATCTCATTAAGGGGGAGACTCACATCTATCATCTCCGAAAATCCATTTATGACTTGAAGTAGGCTTTTTAAAATTGGTATGCTAAGCTTTCTTCAGTTCTTATTACTGCTGGTTTTACCTATGATTACCTCTAAATAATGTAGGTCTTAACACACAACTCACGTCTATCTTGCATTCATTTTATGGCTAATTTAGTTATATTACTTTTTCCCATTTTATTTGTTTGACTTTATGAACTTTGTAGGAGTTTAGTGCAAAAACGGCTTAAATGTAGTGGAAAAAGTTCGGAAGATCAATCAAAAATTTCAAAGAATCAAGAAACGAGAAAATGAGCCGATGACATAAAAGGAAATTCCAAAATTCCATAAGTTGAAGAAGTAGCGGAGCAAAAATTAGAAAAGTGTAAGAAATTAGTTAAGGCATTGAAGTCGTAACATACTACATATTTAGATCCTATAGTTTGAACTATGGAATACTGTTCGAACTGTGGTGCATAAATGGGCTTATGATTGGGTTGTGTTTCCTTTTTAAAGCTAAAGGAAGAATCCTTCATTCATTTTCATCCCTATTCTTACTTTGTGAGTATGTTCTATCTTTTCTTAAAGTTTAGATATAGTGTCTAAATTTTTATGCTTGGTTAGTTTAATTTTGTGTTGAAGATTACAACCTTATCTTATGTCTAAGGTAGATATTTATTTTTTCATGATTATTACATGTCTTTAGCTTAGAATTGCTTAGAATTTGCATGTTTTAATTTAAAGATTAAGTTTTTAATATTATTTATACCCATTATAGTCTTTTATTG
The DNA here is from genome assembly GCA_001753735.1 of Embelia ribes. NCBI lineage: Eukaryota > Viridiplantae > Streptophyta > Magnoliopsida > Ericales > Primulaceae > Embelia > Embelia ribes. Next base: position 4,576 of record MKEJ01070501.1, on the reverse strand, counting down.
CAATTTTAGTTAGTTTTAGTTTAAAGGAACATGTCCTTCTTCCTTTTGGTTAATTTTAATTTAGGTTATTTTTGCCATGGATAGCTAGTTTTTTAGACTTGGCTCTAGTTTGACAATAATATCATGAGATAGTTTTTGATCTTGCATACTAATTAGGGCTTTACAAACTACCGAAGTAGTAATTTATTAGTTTGGACAATATTTTTACATATGCCATCGGTAGTAAATTTAGTTTTTGAAAAATGGTTGGGGCCTTGACCTATGCAAATCTTTTTAAACCCTTAAGTATAGTTATGAGCATGCTCTAATGACACTCTCGAGATATTTTAGCCTTATTAATAAACTTGATAGTTATTTTTTACGAAAAATTTAATTTATAAATTCATAGCTTGAACTAGTAGTAATTTAGTAGAAATTAGTATGTGAGGGAGGATATAGCATACTCGTGTATCAGAGTCAAACTAAGGATAAGTCATCTTTATTTTTCTTTTGTATTACATTTTAGATGTAGTCACACTTTCATAACCGGCGATGTTTATTTTTAGTTTTTTTTTTGATTAGGTTTTCTTAGAACTCTGTAATCGATAGAAACACCTATATAATTCTCCACGTCAGTAGAAATTCTTGAGATTTGATACCCTGTACTTACCGGTAAAATTATGACCGATGCCATGTAATTTTATAGCCAATACATATTTTTGGATCAGTCAACCTTCTGTCAGGCTGACTGTTCTTTGTTCACTTGTTCTACTTCGACTTCATATATGGCTATTCTAGTTTATATTGACGATTTTCTTATTGTTAGTCTACAATTACCTACTATTGAGGCCACTAAATGCTATCTTGCTAGATCTTTTTGTATCAAGGATCTTGGTGTACTTAAATATTTTCTTGGTTTGGAAGTTACCCATTGTTCTCATGGTATTTTCGTATCGCAATGTATGTACATTTTGAATATTTTGTCTGATGCTTGTCAAATTGGTTCTCGATCTATGAATTTTCCGATAGAGCAACACATTTTGTTATTGCATGACGAGGGTGATCTTCTTTTAGATCCTAGTGTTTATTATCGACTTATTGATTGCCTGCTATATTTGACCATTACTAGTCGAATATCACTTATTCGATTACCTTTGTTAGCCAATTTATGCATACACCTCGGCAGCCTTACCTACATGTTGCTATTCGCGTCCTTCGTTATTTGAAATATACAGCTAGTCAATGGCCTTTTTTTCTTGGATGAGGCACCTCTACAATTTTCCACCTTTAACGACTTGGATTGAGAGAGTTGCCCTGTTACTCGACGATTAACTAGTGATTTTTTTTTTATCTCTATTGGCGACATCCCTATCTCTTGACACTCAAAGAATTGGGGTGTTGTTTCGCGTTCTTCTTCTGAGGCTGGATACCACGCCATGGCTACTACTATTTAGGAACTTATCTGGCTTAGGCAGTTGCTCGCAGATTTCCCTGTCTCTTATTCTATGCCCATATGTTTATATTGCGACAATCAATCTGTCATTTATATTGTCGACAATCCTATCTTCCATGAATGCTACAGGTATGTTAATATTGACTTCCAAGAATGCTCCAAGAATACACATTTATATTGTTGACAATCCTATCTTCCATGGGTGACCTGGTTCGGGGTTGTTACAGCCACGTTGTTAATGATTGTTTCCTTGTTGGTTGCCTGACTCTACATCATGTCCAGTCTACTGAACAGTTTGCGGATATCTTCACTAAACCATTGGAATAAGAGGATCTTGTTACACTTTCTCGCAAGATAGGCCTTACTACTCTTGCAGCTCCATCTTGAGGGGGAGCATTAGGAAATATTTTGGGGATGATTTGTGTTAGGAAATATTTTGGGGATGATTATTTATGGTTTGATATGGATTTATATTTATTGGATGTATTTTTACTATCATTTCTCGTTCCTTAAGTATAGAAACCAGTTATATTTGAGGTCTCTATATTAGCTGATTAATGTTTCTTGTTTAATATTAGTTTTCAAAAACTAGTTATAAATACAGATCTTTATTTTGTGATCAGCTCCAATTGACATAATAATTCATTAGGAGGCTAATGATCTTTATTTTGTAGGGGCTCGTTGCCACTTTTTGCTCAAATGTTATTCTCTAGTCATCTATTCAAATTTTAAATTATTTTTTTTTGTTAGACCTACAAACAGTAAAAACTTCTTAAGTTGAATATATCTAGCCCTTTTTTCAACTTCAAAAAAGAATTTTTTTAATCCTAATCACTTCCCCAATACAAATTTCGAACTGAAGGTAATTCCCCTATTATTTTTTCATTATTTCACATTATAAGAAATAGATACTAGTGGTGCTTAATATCTTAACATGGATATTTTCTATAGGTTAATAGCATACTACTCTATTGCCATACAGGTCGTATACTCGTACCTTGCAAATATATTTTCTAAAACAAGTGTATATCACACCCTTCCTACAGTGGCAATGCATGAGCTTTTTGTACTGAGTTGTCGTATAGAAGTATATGCATATATGTATACATATATATATCTCATTCTAAGAAAAAGCATTGACTTGATTGATGATAGGCAATCAAGGGTTAAGGATCTCTAACCCTATTACTATTTAACACTAATGGGAGGTAAAATATAAGCTAAAGAAACAGAATCTTTCATATACATTTACAAAAATATCCCTATAATTTTTTATTACAAGATTTTGTTTTTGTGCCTCATAATTTGCCTCGCACTCTAACTCAAAAAATTTGGAGATCGAGCCTCCTCCTCTTCCAATCAAGGATCCCAATAATGAGGTCTTTCCGACAATCACAAACATGCCATACCAATCCGACTGATACTCATTTTTCTCTATTTACAATTGTAGTGCACGAGGAAATAGTGCAATGCAACTAAATAATAGAGTTCAATTTTATTCTTTTTTAATTGAACGGAAAAGTTCAGATGCGGTCTTTTTACACTTCAACATAAGATTATAAACCAAAAAGAATAGGCAAAATAAATACCGTTCTAACACATTATCATCGAGGAAATTTTTAAGATAGTCCAGAGGGTGTGAGAAGTTTTCATCGAGTGGATCCTCCGTGGTCCGTATTCGAATCGAAGAGGCATAATATTATCCATCCTTACCCTTTGAGGTTGGAAGCATTCCTACGACGTTTAAACGAACGACAGCATGTTTCAAATGTACCAAAGTTCAAGAACAAATTTGGGCCTCAGGTTTTACTATTGAAAAAGTTAGCGTTAGATTTTCACATTTCACGGTGTGATTATGTGTAATAACATTCTTAAAGGCTTTAAGAATAATTGTTGTTTTGAGGGATTCCTTACATCATCTGTATTTATTTTTTAAGATATATTCCAAAACGAGAACCATAAAATACATGTAAAGGATTATTTATTTGTCGTCGCACAAAACGTGAAGTTCAGTGTAAGAGTAAAACACTTCATTTGAATACCCATAGCCACAACAAATTGGTATCAATCCTTGCAATTTCATTTACGTACAATCACTTCAATTATTTTATCGCCCACTGACCTAAGATCCACAATCAACTACATTTTATTGATATGTAGTGTATTATATTTATGATGATGAAAATTAATGAAGAAGTTAGCATGGTAAAGTTGATTGTACTCACATATGTTAAATAGTAAACTTGATTTGGTCGAATGAGTAATATTGGGGTTAGAGTAATGATCAATTATTGTGCTTAGTTGTAATGTTTGTATGCATGTCTTGGTCCATGTAGGAGAAGTTGTATCTAGAAGACATTCTACTTTGAAGTTCTACAGAAATGGCCTAATATTTTTTATTAGCCAATGATTGAGTTTAAAAGTTGCATATTTAGAGTGTTAAAATGGTGTATTTATATTATTAAAATATAATTAATGCATAATATGTGAAAAATTATAATATTACGAGAATTATTGAGTATTTTAGGTAAAAAGAGAAGAAAATGCACGGTTTTGACCCAAATTTAAGTAAAAATTTTGAAGCAAATTTTTCGCGTACTATTGGCGAGTGTTTGAAAAAAATTTGGTGTTAATGTGAATATATTTTCCTATCAAATTTGGTACCGGTGCGTAGATGATTGAAATATGGTTCAAGGATTCTGATGATGATCGATTTGGATGTTCCTAACTCAAGTTATGAATCTTATTGTGAAATTGTGCAAAGTTGTTAAAGTAATGTTCAAATGAGCGAATTCGCAAATTAATGAATCAATATAAAGACCAAATAAAAAATTAAAGACTCAACTTGTTATTTTTAGAAAATTATTATACATGCCAAAGCTAGAAAAGAAAATATAATTAAAAAAATTTAAAAAAAAGGGGAAAAGAAAGGTTGGACCAAACCCATTGTTTTTTTCACTTACACACGCACGCACAGACACACATATATATATATATAGGTTCCGATAACACGCACACGCATAAAAAAAAGAAGCCGCTGAAGGTTTCCGATAATTCCAAGCAACAGGTAGAATAGGAGGTCACATCAACTCTGATTTTACTCTTTTTTTTTTTTTTTTTTTTTTAATTGTTTTTTTTTTTTTA
>MKEJ01070495.1:0-11544 GCA_001753735.1 Embelia ribes | reverse complement strand
TAAAAATTTAAGTCGAATTTCTGGGACGTTATAACCACGAATGCTATCTCCTATAAACAGCACAAGAATGCGCAAGTGCCACTAATCATAGGCCCGACTATGAGCTATCAGGACACTCCTGCAAAGGGTAAAAATCTTGAAGTTTTAACTGGGTAAAAGTCGATACTAGTCCCGAAAAAAATAGAAAACACTCATAGCCCAAACCCGAATGTATATGTGTCTTTATTCATGAGTTTATATGTTTTTAATCCCGAGTTAACATGCTCAATTTACAAGTTAATATGCCAATGATAAATAAGTATGAACATGCTCGAATGTATGCCTTGATATAAATGTCACGAAAGTATGATTATATATGTTATACATATCACGAAAATAACTTTTGTGCATATAGAAATAACATTTCAAACACGACATGTCACAAATATCGATATGCACACACTCTTTCAAATTTATATTGAAGTTCATAGTATACCCTTACCTCAAAAGAACCTAAATGATCCCCCAAAACTACCCCGAGAAAACCCCAAAAAATGATAGGAACGAAGCTATACACAAAAATAATCTACACGGTGTAAAGATAAAGTTGCACTAATTTGTTTCAATGAACTCGAAGAGCACGAAAAATGAGAAAAATTGAACGATAAAAAGATAAGAGACAAAACTTATGCCAATTCGAAGCTCTCGAGATAAGGATTCTAAAAATCTACATTTTATCCCCGAATGATTACCGAAAGTAAATTGAACATAGGAAAATAAGTTGAAGTTAAAATGGCACTACAATCACTCTCTCTCTCTCTCTTTATTTTTAGAGGAAAAAAAAAGGAAGAAATATACTTTTTGACACCTTTAATTTGATATATGGTAAAAAAGGTGTGGACCATAGATGTTGTTTCTGCTCGGCAACCTAGAGTTGACTGTCCGACGATGGACACCCGTCAAACAAGGCATCAGACACTTGGAAAAATACTTAGAAACTTTTTCAATCTTGTCTTAAAAACAATCCCCCATATTGATTTGTCAAGTGATTGTCTAGCGACTCCAACCCATTGGACAGGCGTCAAATACGCTAAAATGATAAACTTTAACTAAAGCACAACCACATCAATTCATGCTCAAAAATGCATTCTACAATCTCAAATACTGCGCCACGACACGAATACACATATTTGCGATTAATAATATATTATAGCTTATAATAATATTGTTTATTTACACAAAAAATTATACGTATTTCTGGGACATTACAAACAATATTGCCTTTGGTAATAAAAATAAGATGGAAGACAATATTATATTTTATAATGAATTGTTTAATGTGCTATTAAATATAGTAAATCTACTACTAAAAAGTTCTTAAAATAAAATTTTCAAGAATAATATATATATATATATATATATATATATATAAATCTACATATGATTAATATTTTTATATAAATCTACATATGATTAATATTTTTATAAAAATAAATTTATTATTATAATACGAGAAGCATGTAACTTATGCAAGATGAAAACTAAATTCTTATCATTAATCCTTGTTCTTTGTTTAAGTTTATAAATATCTAAAATTATATCAAAAATAGATAATAAAAAATAATTAAATTTTTTTATTATATTCTTATGGAACTTCAACCAAAAATTTAGCTTGGAATAAAAAATGCAGATTTTGGTAATCTCACATTGCTTGACATTTAAAATATAAAAAATTAAATAGAATCACATTATTATTTTTTATTCTATACTCTTAAGTGTTTTAGTTATTGACCCTTTTTGGTTTTTTAATTTTATATTAAGAATTGTAGGAGATTATTTTTGTAAATATTTATTAAAATGATAGTATTAATAGGGTTAATGAGAAATATAATTTTGTATAGTAAAGCAAAATAGTTATAAAAATTCAAAATTAAAACAAAAGCTATTCATTAATAATTTATTGGAACCTAAATTACCTAATTAATGGAAATTAAAAATAATTCTCCAAGTGGCAGTTGATAGTTACCCAAAATAGGATGATAATTGATCCTTCCTTCACAAGATACGGACAGTAACAGTGATCTAATCGATGATACTCAACTAGCGAAACACGTGTCACTAAACAACTCCGCATCGTCCCAAAAAAGGGGCTCCCATCCAATTTGGGTCATATTGCTTTGCCGTTTAATATTCTTATTATCTATATATAATTCAAATTAATTATTGTTTGAATTGATATGGAATTTAATAAAATAATATTAGTATTCTTAATACATCCTCAATAATACATTTATAAATCATATATTTTTTAGCTATTTTTTATTTTAAATTTGTGAAAAGTTTAAAAAACAAAATTAAAAATTTATCATAAAAATTATATATGATTCCCAATTTTTTATTTATGAAAAATCATACTAAAGGTAATATACAATAAATTTTTTTTTGCCATTCCATATTGTACAAACTTGGTGCTTTGTTTGTGTAAAAATTATAATATTTTTTGGGACAAAATAAGATAAGTCCGGTAGCATTTATCTTGAAGATGAGGAACTCATTGTTCCTGCTATTCATTGTATAATTTAGAGTTTTATAATTTATAATTTATAAAAAATAAATAATATTATAACAAAAATTTGAAATATTGGGTCTAAATTTTACTGCTCGGAAAGGAAAAAAATCATCCACTTTTCATTTTGATTAGGAGGAACCTGGGTCCTACGTTGAGACCTAACTAGCACATCTATTTGGTGTCGTGTCGCCACGAACCTAAATTTAGATTAAAAACTAAAACCGGCAATCACCCAAAAAAGAAGCTCCCACACAATCCGGATCAACATACACGTGTGGACACGTGGCAGCCAGTACGAACACGTGGCACCAGGTTCGAGGCACTTAGTACCTCTATTTAAGGTTTACAGGCACCGAGTTGCATTGTCCATTATCTCATCAAACAAAATAGTTACTTTATATCAATATATAGATATATATATATATATACTGGAAGCAAAGCGAAAGAAGAGGAGTGTTTGAGATAATAAAAAAAAAAGTGCTAAACAGAAGGTGAAAATGCAGTCTGCGAAGGAGAAGATTGGCAACGTGGCAGCCGACGCCAAAGCCAGCATGGAGAAGACCAAAGCTTCTGCCCAGGAAAAGGTATTGCAATTTGTAAAATACTTACTAAAATAAAGTGCGGGATGGAGAAAATTATCGTTTAGATCATGAAGTTGTAACATTCCAAGTCCCAAATTTTTAGTCCCTTATAGAGGGTCAAACTTATTGAAAAGAACTTCAATAAATGGAATCATTTATTAAATTGTGATTTTTTGTTTTAATTAACCCATATCGAAATATATAATTAAGGAGAACATCAATAGGGAAATACTAAAAATATTTAGGACGCCAATTTGGAATTTTGCAATTTTTATTTTTAGAAGTATATACTCCATTTAGGGACATTTTGAAATGGAGTAGAGGGTTGAAATTTTGAATATTTGTGTGAGGATCCTTAATTCACAAATATCTTTGGAATACGGAAGGATTAAAATAGTTATGCTCTCTATCCGCAAACAATTGTATGGTTTCACCGTGCACCGTGCAACTATTTGTGAACGAAAGAATTATTATATTGCAGGATAGGATACACATGGGATAGAGTACACGTAAGACCAGAATACAGCTCTTTTTTTTTTTTTATCCATAGCTATGTCGGGTTGGTAGGCGCACTGTTTGTTTGTTTTTGTTTTTATTATATTATTATTATATGATTAAAGTCATATTTTTTTGGGGGTACTAAAACGATATTTACGCACAAGTTTGCAACAATTTCATTTTATTTGATGGTGTTCAGGTGGATAAGATGACAGCTCATGACCCTATGCAAAAAGAAATGGCAACGGAAAAGAAAGAAACAAGGAAACAAGAGGCTGAGCTGGATAAGCAACAAGCTCACCACCACAATACCGCTGAGAGGGCCGCCAGAACTACCACCGGAACTACCACGGTCCCTACCACCGGAACTACCACTAGCCACACCACCACCACGGGCCACACCGGTACCACTGGCGGAACTTTTGGTGATAGGGGTTATTAGTTATGCTGTTTCCTAGTTCGCTTGTCTCTGTAATTTGAGCTTTGTGTTTGCATTCAAACTTCTAGTTGGAGTGCATGCTTTGTATTTCATGTTTCCGTTGCCTTTTATGTAATAAGAATAAACTCGAATAATAGAAGTTGAAATGTCTTTTCAACAAATTTTTTTTTGTTAATCTTTTATTTTTCTCTTTGGATCGAGGTCTTAAATAGTGTTGCAATTTTGTGGTTTCGGAGTGACAGTTGAAGCGTAATGATTGTTTCGGAAATCGGGTTCTGAGTACTTGCTTTTGCTTGGCTTTTGGAATCCGGTGACACCCGTACTGGTTGATATGGTTGACAAAACATCGTAGTAGCTGATATAGAGTGGTGGCAACCATATCTCAGTGAGTTACCATGTGGCGAATTCAAAACTTTTAGGGCAGGTGCCAGTTCTTCCAATCCCAGTTCTGCCGATCCGATGTGATTGGAATCACAGGAGAATAGTGCTTATTGCATTTCCCTCACACTCGAACCACTGAACCCTTGGGATCTTTTTCAACCCCAGTATGTGATGAGTGACATTATGATGCATCTCTTTAAGAATAATAGAAAGTTAATTCTTATTAAAGATCTAAAATATAGAGAATAAAAAATTCTTATATAGAGAGTTAAGCAAGATTAAAATAAAATTAAATCTAAAAATAATAAGGAAAATATAATATTCTTTTAGGAACTAAATTAATAACATTAAATATTAATTTATTCTAACACTACTCGCAAGATAAACATGGAGTAGGGCTACGCAATGTCCACTTTGAATATAAGCCCTTGTAATTTCGCAATGGTCTTCAATCAAGCTTAATGTCATAGTGAAATAATAATAAGGGAGAAGAAAATTTTTCAACCGATAATAAAACGGTGTATGTGGTATAAACGGTTTAAAGTTACCACATACAGTAGATTGAAATAAGTATAAACAGTTGTAGGGTACACGGTGGAAAAAATGTAACTAATTATTATGAACAGATATGGGAGGAGCAAGAATTTTGAACAGGGGGCACAATCAGTACAAGAAATCTAAAAATTAGACGCCGAAAATATAGTTTCTATTCAGTTGTGAAGTTAATTTATAGACTAATTAGCAACCGATATATTTTTGTCCGTATATATGTGTCGCTAAATTTTAGCGACCGAAGTTAGCATCAGTCTCAAAATAGCAACCGAATTTTGGTCGTTATATTAGTCAATCAGCATATGGTCAAATCACACGTCATAAATAGTAACAAAATTTTGATCTCTAAACAGTCACTAAAATGATTTATAAATATATATATATATATATATATATATATATATATCAGTCTCCAATCCATTTCTAAAAGGATAAATAAATAAATTTTCCATATTTAGTCGGTTGCGAAGCATAAACTATTTTTTTTAATAAGAAACATTCAGTTACCATTCGGTCTCTAAATAACAATATATTTTAAAAGAAAAGAAAAAGAAAGAAAATACAAGTTAGATTTAAAAAGATACCTAATCCAAGTTTGCAGGGGGGGTCTTGTCACATCCCGAATTTCCATAAACCCGGGACACGAGTCATGAATAGTACAAATACATGGAATACTCAAATATACAAAAGTATACGACAAGTATGCTCAAATACAATACTTAAACAAGAAGCTCGATATTCAAATAGACATATAGAGAGCCATTGTCCAAACTTACATATATGTACAATAACCACAAAAGAGTAGGCTTCCGAAGTCTACATCAAGTTGCTTGCTTACTAATAAAAGAAAGTTATTAAACTTACACAACCGAGTTTCGACTACTATATAAGTATAATGATGTTGAAGTTATGATACAAAAAGACAAAAAAATACAACTATCATATAATGGCTTCAACATCAAGGCTACAAAATGATACAACAAAAGTATAAACATCATCATATAAGTATTCGGCTCGACTTGACAACAAAAGAAAATATCACAAAAGCACATAAGCGACTCAAGCATATTGCATGCCCTCCTCGACACCTACAAAACAAATAGAATACAAAATGTGCAAATGCAGGTATACTATTAGATTCTCAGTAATACTATAAAGAAAAATTTAATAAGTACTCGAAATATATTAATACAACTACGAATACTAATAAATTGATACATATCTCGAATGAAAATGTAACCTGTCTAAGACATGGATGGTATGTACAGTTTCGATGATACGAATATACTATAGGATGTATAATGAATCTTGACAACTAAACTCAATACTTAAATCCTAAATGCACGAATCTCGACTCGTGACTCGAACATGATTCAATGTGAAATTTTGGACTAGCATCTCAAAGTTGGGCTATTTGAATGCCCTTTCCTACGAAAAACCTCACCAAGAGGTGCCATAAATCATAAGCCCGACTCAGAGCTATAATATCCCAAAATTTACTGTTAAATCTTTCGCATTATTAAATAATATTATGCGAGTTATAATATTTTCCCTCTATTGTATGTATCGTATATTAGTGTTTGAAAGTGGTTGGCAATGTTTCGTGATTGTGGTATGGCCTCAGGAAAAGACTAAACGCAATTAAGTATAATTGTAATTGTGATAGCTATTAAGTAGTTTGACAATATTTAGCAAACCATAAATTTAATTAGATCCTACAATATATCGGTGGAAAGCTATTTCAATTATCTATAACTTTTGTCTTAAGAAAAAATAATTTGAAGCATAGAGGGGTTAAAATAGGGCTTGCAATGTTCAAGAAATGCAGTAGTAGAACTTCAAGTTCCAGAGCAATAGAGCTACCATCTGGTGGTTGTCCGACCACCGTCAAGCAGATGTACGGTGATAGATTACGGCTGATAGACATGGTGAGTGGGAACTGATTAAAAAGCCAAAAAGTTAATCTTGTTCCCACTTTTTACAATTATGCAGAGAGAGGGTGAAATGGAACTTCAAGATTCGCCTCGATGTCATCTAGCTCGGGACTTCATTTGAGAAAAATAATTGCATATTCGGAGCCTACGTCACATGAGGAATATTTTGACGTAAGCTTCTCATTCTCATTTTCTCGTTGGTTTTGTCTCGGCATTCGTGCCAAGTTAGTTCGTTGACATAAAGTTGAAAAATTGCTTCTTTACATCTCGTGGATCTTTTCTTTGCATAGGTTTTATACGATCCAAAACTAGTAGGTTGATCATTTCAGGGTTCGAAGCTTCGAGGGTTTTGGTATGATTTTATCACATTTTGCTCATCTTTTGGATTTGAGGTAAATTTGTTTATTACTAGTCATTGTAATGGCTATGCGTTGGTATAATTTTTATAATTTTTTTACGTCGATGATATTTTCTCACTTTCTGTGCCTAATGAGTTTGTCGAAATAAAATTAGGAAATATTTTTCTTATTCTTATAGATTGTTTTCATGTATAGGAATATGCTCATTCGAGTAGTGGAGCTTGATTATTTCAGTGGCGCAAGAAGAGACATTTCAAAAATTTTAAATGAGGCCTTTTAGGATTTGCAGAAGAAGCATTCCAATAATTCTTTTAGAGGCATTCAAGGTATGGGCAGATTCAAGGCTTTAATATAATTTAGAATCTTTGTATATATATTTGCATGTTTCACATGTCGTAATTTTTTGTTATGCTATATTGTCTTTCATATAAGACATATTTTCGTGGAATTAAGTAGCATACAATATGCAAGGATTCGTGGTATATTTCTATAGATAAATGTTTATAATATAATTGGTCGGGGCGTATTAGTAGTAGTTGTTCTACTTTTGATGGATCCATATATATATAAATATATATCATGGGTTATGTGTGTGTGTGTGTATATATATATATATATATATATATATATATATATTCGAGACGTATTGGTTTGGAGTTGAGGCATATTTATAGTTGAGTCAAGGAGTATTTGAGGTGGAGTCAGGATGATTTTTGGTTATATGATATGCATACATATACACATTTTGGGTTTTCGAGTTTATTATTTTTTGAAACTCATTCTGATTGAATATAATATTATATTTACCTTAGAGCATGGCTATGTAATAACATATTTATTTGAGATATACGTTTGAGGCATGATCATTTATGCATATTATTTGGGGTTTATTATGCAAGACATTCCAAGCATGATCATTTATGCATATTATTTGGGGTTTATTATTCGAGACATTCGAGGCATGATTATTTATGCTTATTATTCGGGACTTGTTATTTGAGTTAACAAAGCATATTTCTCGTGATTTATTTATGCTATTCAAGCATATAAACATGAGCATTCGAGTATTCGAGCATGAGTATTCAAATATTTGAGAATGAGTATTTGAGCATACGAGCATATGAACATGAACTTTCGAGACATATAGAGCATATAAGTCGAGACACAAAGAAGCATTAATTTTTGAGTCGCGTCTTGAATCTATTGCTTTTTTTTCAAAAATATTCATCACTTTTACCAAACCTAAACTTTCGGATTTCATCCTGACAGTTTTTCGAGTTTATTATTTTATAATACTCATTCTGATTGAATATAGTATTATATTTACCTTAGAGCATGCCTATGTAATAACATATTTATTTGAGATATACATTTGAGGCATGATCATTTATGCATATTATTTGGGGTTTATTATTCGAGACATTCGAGGCGTGATTATTTATGCATATTATTCGGGACTTGTTATTTGAGTTAACAAAACATATTTCTCATGATTTATTTATGCTATTCAAACATATGAACATGAGCATCCAAGTATTTGCGCACGAGCATTCAAATATTTGTGCATGAGTATTTGAGCATACGAGTATGTGAACATGAACTTTCGAGACATAAAGAACATATAAGTCAAGACACAAAGAAGCATTGATTTTTGAGTCGCGTCTTGAGTTTATTGCTTTTTTTCCAAAAATATTCATCACTTTTACCAAACTTAAACTTTGGGATTTCATCATGACAGTTCTGAGTCAGGCCTATGATATGGGGCTATTTATAGAGAAGATCATCGTAGGAAAGGGAATTTGAGTAGCCCAACTTCGAGGAGGGGACATTCTAGTAGTCCTACTTCGAGAGATAATAGTTCCAACTTTCTTTTTGAGTCCCATCGAGATTCAAGCTCGTGATTTGTATTCAAGATTTGTGTATTCAGGATTCGAGTATTGAGTTTAATTGTCGAGTATTGGGGTTAGTTGTTGATCATCATTGAGCATATTAGAGTACATTTATAGCATCAATAACATACATTCCATTCATGTCATATACATGTTATACATTCGTTCGAGATATCATTATCGTCTTATGAGCATTTGTATTTATATGTATATATTTTGAGAATTTCTATATATTCATATTTTGGTATATGGTGTATTCGTATTCAGGGGCATGGGATGCCTTCGTAATTCCAAATTCGGTGATATGGTATTCGATATCTTTGGCATTTGGTGTACTATTCTATATATTTATATTATCGCATTATTCATAGTTTCGACATATGAGATATGCCATTATATATTTATTTCACATTTACTATCTTAGGGAATTTCTAGGATTTACAGCATGTTGTAAACATGCTTGAGAAAATCCCTGTACCTTAGAAAATAGAAATTGGAGATTGAGACTCGAGACTGTTACTAATGGGTTTTGGTGGTTGGTTATAGGAATATCGAGACGTTCGTTACATAGCATTGGCATACATATTTTATATTCCTTGTAGATTCCCATTTATAATATGGTTTATAATCTGATACATACATATTTTTTTCGTGTATGCTTCTTATTCGGTTTTGTATAGGCTATATATGGTGCGGGGCTTGCTGGAGTGGCAGGTTTATCTATGATGAGATATGAGTATTTGAGTCGAGGTGATTTCGAGTTGGTTGTATTCGAATTTCAAGACAGAGGTTATATAGCTTCTTTTCTTTCTTTTTTACATGCATTTAGCTTAGTGAAGTTATTATATTAGCAACTCGGTATGTTGCCTTTCGAGTTATGTATTTGTATTATGTGGACTGTTGTATTAGTTGTCGAGAATGTATATGGCTTTGGATAATGGATGTATCAGTGTTGTCGTATTTTATTTTGGGTTCTTTTCTTTTAATTAATGTCCCTGGGTTTATGGGAATTTAAGGCACTACTAGTTGATATCAGAGCTAATCGGATTACGTAGACCCTGGTTACTTATAAGTAGAGGTCGTGAACAGAAGTCAAGGTTGAGTTAGAGGTCATGCTTAGGTTAGAGGTCGAGGTTGAGGTCGGGTTAGTATGTTGAGTTTGCTTCTGTAGTATGAGTAAAGAGTATAATATATGGTATATACTCTATTCGGTGATTTATTATCTATATGCGAGATATATATATATATATATATATGTATATATATATTGGAGACTGATGTTTTTCTTTGTTTGTTAGATGCTATGACGAGGTAGACGTGGAGGCACTCAAGGTGGTGGATGTCATGAAGGTAGATAGAGGGTCTTAATGTGGAGGCAGCTTATTCGGAGTCTTCTAGTTTGTATTTGGCCATGTATACATCTTTTAATCGATTGATAGAGAGTTCGAGGGGGAGCAACGGGACTCGGATTTTAGAAGCATGAAAATATTTTTGGAGGATGAATCCTCCAATATTTTAAGGCAACGAGGAGCCAGACATAGCAGGGTAATGGGTTATGGTAGTGTAGTGGATCTTTTGAGAATACCAGATGGTTGACAATGATCTTCAGATGGGGACAACACCAGTCTATCTTCGAAGAGATGCAACAATGTGGTGGCAGAGTCAGAAAAAGATTTATGGTTAGGATAATATTCCTTGGACTGCATTTCTAGATATTTTCATAGGGGCTTACTTTCTGGAACCTCTTCGTGCAAGGAAACACGAAGAGTTTGTGAATTTTATTCAAGGGAATATGATAATATGTGAGTACCAATTGCAATTTACTAGTCAATTATTAAAGATGTTACTATCATTATTAAAGATGTTGAATTTGCTTCCTGGGGGAGAGATTCACATCTTTGTTGAGGTGGTTTGAAATTCTTTAGGCATTGTATTAAAGAATAATATGTAGTAAGAAGTTAAAAATAGTTGTAGGTGGATGAATTTTTATGAAGAGAGGTGTCTTATTTATATAGCTTTTGAGAAGACTTAAGAATTACCCTTTGTTAGAATAAAGATTTAATATTTAATAATTTGGAATCAGAATATTCAATTCTTATGACATATGGAATTAAAAATATTTTTTTTATGAATTATGAAGAATAAAGAAATATGACACTTGCTTAATTGAAGATATAAGAAGTCTATATAGCTATATAGCTTTATTGAAATATTGTCAATTTAGTAAAATTCAAAAATTTGAATCTTATGGTATATTGAGAAAGTGGCAATATTTAAGATAATTTAATTGAATGTTAAGAGAAAAGAGTTTGAATTAAATGATATACGGATATATTTAAAATGTCCTGGAAATATATATAAGG
>MKEJ01070492.1:0-13635 GCA_001753735.1 Embelia ribes | reverse complement strand
AACTGAAATGGTTATCAAATGTACAAAAATAGAATTTTCAGAAACTCTTCTTATTGATACAATCTTTCCAAATTTAAAAGAAAAAGCAACCTCCGCCCGTTATATATCCAAACGTATTGTTCTAGCTACTAGAAATGAATTTATTGACATGATCAATCATAGGCTTATAACAAACTTTCTAGGAAAAGGGTGGAGATATACAAGTTTTGATAAGGTTATTGACGATACTCACAATTACTATCCTAAAGAGTTTATAAACACATTGACACCCAATGGGCTTCCTCCCCATAAGCTTGTACTGAAAGTGAATAGCCCAATTATGTTACTAAGAAATCTAAGCCCATCTGAAGGACTTTGTAATGGCACGAGGATGGTTTGTAAAGGCTTCCAGAAAAATGTAATGCATGTTGAGATCACTTCAGGACAACATGTGGGAAATCAAGTCTTACTCCATAGAATTCCCCTTCTACCAGCAAAAAATGAGGCTTATCCATTTCAGTTTGAACGGATGCAATTTCCAATCTGCTTGTGTTTCGTCATGATGATAAATAAGGCACAAAGACAAACAATACCACATGTTGGGATTTATTTACCTCTACATACAATTTCCAATCTGCTTGTGTTTCACCATGATTGTATTCTCCCACGAACAATACAATCAATTGATACGATTAGATGAGTTTTATAATCCAACTTTACATCCTCTGTCATTCTAACAAAAATTGTTTCAATATGTTGCTTTCGTTAAGTAAATCTTGACATATACTCAAAGCTTTATTGTGAGCACTATTAGTTTCCCACACGTACTTACGAAATTTATCTTTATTTTTGCAGTCCCTAAAACCTTCACTTACAAAAGCATCATCACTCCCTTGATGACCCAACTCATTTTTAAAAAAGATAACAATCAATACAAAAAGTTTCATCCTTACTTATGCTGCATTTTAACCATTTAAACTTCTCAAACCACAATCGACAAAATCTTCTTAACTTTCCATTGATCTCTTTTTGGGGAAATTCAAAATTACATGATTGAGTAGCCCCATTAAGGTAATACATCTTCCGAATCCTCTCACGAATATTAGGATCGTAAGCTGTTATTCTAGGTTATTTTCCCGGATCTATTATATGTTCAAGCCAGTCAAATTTCCCAAGATTTGCATTCGATGCTTCTTTGTTAGCCAATGATGGTGAATCCGTAGAAATTGGATTAGAAAGAGGTTCGGGAAGATTGGATTCCACACAATTTTTTTTTTTTTTGTCTAAGATACATCAAAATTAATTGGAGAGGAAACTTTTGCTCCTTTTCTTTTATAATTATAGTATCTCAACATAGTTGTACAAGAAGATTTTAAAAAATTTGCTTAGATGCAACTACACATAAAAGGAGCAACCAAATACTTTCCAATAGACTAATTCACCATAAAGGTTTCAACTATAATTTCATCAAATTCGCAATTAAGTAGGACTAATTCATCAATAAAATAATTCCCAATTTTAATCAAATCGAGAATTAAACATAAAAGTAGCTACCAAACACTTTCCAATTGATCAATTCATTATAAAAATCTCAACTATATTTTCATCAAATTCGCAATTGAGTAGAACTAATTAATCAATGAAATAATTCTCAATTTACCAATTTAAGTTATCAATCAAGCATAATATCAAATTAAGCAATTCAAACAACTAATAATAAGGATTAAACAAAGTATTATTGACTAACATCATACAAAAATTGAAAAGTACAAATTAAAATCTAATTATTTAAGAAAAAGTTGGCTTATAGTTCTAGGGCTTCTTTATTTAAACAACTAGTTGATAATAATTACAATTGACCATTGAGGCCGTGACTGGTGGCAATGGATGAAGTCGGCAAGCTGCGAACTGGATAGGAATCAAAATGGCTTAACTGAGATGAAGGGTGGCTAACGATGGCGGCTAAACCGCTACGAAGTCAACTGGTGAAAGCGAGGGCCATGAGGCACATGGCGAATGGGCAATCATTCGTGCATGTCTCTATCGTCACCTATCGCATAGCTACAGAGATAGATTGTGTTAGGTTAACTGGCAACGTAGCACACATTATATGATATTTATATATTGGGATATGAAAACTAATATATTAAAAACAGTAGGGGTATTTCAGTAATTTCACAAATAAAAAAAATAAGGGGGACCCAAGCCCTCTCTTGCCTCTGTTTCTCTCCGTCTTTGACCAATTCTTCTAATGTAGACTCCAACAAGAACAAGAAGAGAGAGATGTGTGTTTTAGGGTTGGATACCTTATTTAAACTCTTCACACTTGTTAAAAGACTAAGTTACCCTTAATTAGTATTTTTACACTTAAAATTGGATTAATTAATATAAAATAGGTAGCACTGCAAGTTGTCGCGTGCAAAGCACATGTCTAACTTTAACCCTTTCGACCGATTGGACCATACTCCAGATTGATCAAAAATCTTTGACATAGATGGTCACTTGCTTCGTTCTTTATTTCTTCAATTATCAAGTTTTCAACTTCAAACCCTCAAACTTCAGTATCCAAGGGTCTTCTAAGTCTTTGTTAGCTTGCTAACTTTTCATCAAAATACATGACAAGTTTCTAAAGCTCGTAAATTGGCTGTTTTAGCATCAATTACCAAAATACACACAAAAATAAAAAATACCACAATATGGCAAATTATATGTGCCAAATGCAAAATAAATGATGTAAATGTTTCATGTTAAACTTTTATTTTATACACTTTTATAACACAATTAGACGCAAAAGTTTTTAGTAAGAGTAAGAGGGCATCAAAATCATTTTTCATTATCATTATTTCCATTCTCATATTTTGATCATTAATTATTTTAGCGGACGTGCTCTGAAATTTAAAAACTAATTTCTTTATATTGCGGGACACTAAGAATTATATAGCTATAAACAAATTTATGTTTTTATTTTCATGTATATACCAAATTTTTATCTACCCTTGGGACGGCATTTTGTTATAGGTCTAAAAGATTAGGTAATTTCTTCGAAATTGACCTGATGACTCGTTTAACATTATTTTATTTTCTAATAAACCGGAGTGTAATTCTGTGAGTGAGACCATTTTATATGCATATTGTACTCGTTCTTTAAGCTAGACTTGATTTAATTTACTCTCGATAAAACAAAAAATTCCTTAGTCCCGTATATCTTTTTCTTTTTCTTTTTCAAGGATTTAACTCTTGTATATCTTTGCAACAATGTATATGGAGAGGGATCAAATGGTTGACGAACTGCTTTATAATTGTGCGGCCCACAATGTAATTTCTTAATGTATTGATAAAATTTAAAACGAATAAACGATAAATCGATAATATCTACTGCAAGGTTGTCCGGCTGTCTCGAGAAGCTGTCAACTGACTATACCGAGCTATAAATAGTAAGTTTAGAGAAGCGGTCAACTCTGTGAGTGAGGGTTACATATTGCTACGTCATGTCTTTTCTTGTAATGAAAAAAAAAAAAATTAAAATAACAACTAAGGTTAGGCTGACTGAAATGGGATCTGATTATTTAAGCAAGTGGTCTCGAGTTCAAACACTTGTCGATGCAGCAAATTTTCTTGAGAAAGGTCCCCGCTATAGCGCCTGATTTTACCTCGAAGAATTAGTCCTAAATTAAAAATCCAGAAGGCTGTAAAAAAAAAAAATCACTAAAATGCAACAAAGCTATATTAGTAAGTTTAGAGAAGCAGTCAACTCCGTGAGTGAGGGTTATATCGCTACATCATGTCTTTATCTTGTAATGAAAAACAAGTCACTAAAATACAAATAAAATTGCGATAACACCGTAACTGCTTAGGTATGAGGGAGTTAGAAAATGTCAATAATGTCGAGATGTGAGTTTTAGTAAAGGTTAATTTAATGAATGACAGCATAGAGATCATAAAAATTGACTCTCCGCCAAACAGATTTTTGTTTTCAGTGTGGCCGGAGAGATAAATAGTAATTTTTGTATTAACATTATGCCAACAAGATAATGATAAGGTCACTGCTGGTGATGTATATTACAAGAGTTGGCATATGGAATATGAATTAGAATAAAATTGGAGAATTTAATTTTCCTAAAGAAAGTTAATGCATATAGTTTGTGTTCTAGTTGTGTTAGATATAATTATCTTTGTGGTCCCTGTATTGGGCTATGTATATGACTTTCTTGTACCATTCATTATCAAGTTAATAATAATATTATTTCATGATTTCCATTAATTGACGGTCACCAATATGAAAATGTTGGATTATGCATTACTTTTTCGTGATCAATCTTTTTTCACATGGACGTGATTATTTGAAGAATAAAATAGGAATTTATTTTTTTTCAAAAAGTAAGACACCAATATGAAAATGTCGAATAATGCATTACTTTTTTAATTACGCATTTTCATGTGAATGATTTACTTCAGTACGATACATAGTGCACGGAAGGAAAGACACTTGGCATCGAAGTTCATAGATTTCAACACCCAAATTTACCATAAGCACATAGTTTCATACATTCTTTACTCCAGCGTAATATTATATTAAAAAACACACATAATTCGGAGACATGTATCCCAAAACTTTATGTATAAAGATTTTGGTTGGGCATCCCTCCACACTAGGGCTTCCAAATTGACCCGACTCGGCCCTATCCGACCCGTTTTTTCGGATCCAGGTATTGTTCGGATAGGATCTCCAGATTCCACGTTAGTATTCGGATCAGGTCCGGGTACGGGTTTATAGCCTATACCTATATCCTACCCGGAGTATAGCTACTGGATCTTTGGGTTCGAGTCAGGGTTTGGATTTGGGTCAGATTTTTTCTCTTTATATATTTATAAATTTGCAGCAGGTTGTGAGTCTGGGCATTGGGCTTACTCGTCGGGTACGGGCCAGGGTCGGATGAGAGGAAATATAAGAGGACCCAAGCCCTACCCAAAACGATTTGGATAGGATACGGGTCTGAACCCGATTGGTCCGAATAGGGTATCGGGTCACGGGTCATTTTGACAACCCTACTCCACACCCTGAACCTCTATTCGACCAAAGATCAATACCAAAGGGGGACCAATTTCTAGACCCACAAAATATGCTCAATAATCCAAATTTATTTTCACAAGTCCGTAGGAACCAACCTAGGCCTAAAATTTCATCCTTTTGAATTATATTTGCTGAACACATATTTCCTAACAAATATTACTATTCATACTAGTACTTCACAAGCCAAAAATTTTCATAGTTTTCTAGTGAAATGATTCCATAGCCAACATAGTTTCCAAAAATTTTCACACCAATATTTCGTACATAAATTTACTGTTTAGCACGCACAAATTTATTACATAGCATATTTCTCCATAACTAGGACAAATATGTAGAAACAATTAGCAACCAATAGCATGCATAGACATGAATTAGTTATCGTAGGGTCTACTGCTCTTAACTACTCCGTGCCTATTAAAATATGGAGGGAGAAAATAAGAGCAAGGGGGCGAAAAGGCTTGGTACATGGCTGTTCTCTTAGAAAATTCATGGAAAAGTAGGTTTTCCTACATATAAAGTGGCAAAAATTGTTAATTAAACCATACTCTAGACTACTTTCATCACTAATAAAATAAATTCTGAAAATTGGAGAAGGGAACCGAGTGATACATATGCCAAAACACATAAAAAGTATCAAAGAGTGCGTATACAGACCTTTGGTCACTGCAACATATTCTACATTTTGTGAGAAAATCCTTTGCGACAAAGAATAAATTCTTGTTAAAGTACACCTTCGATAAGGAAAATTATTTTTCCTCACAGATCCCATTGAAGTGAATAAATTAGCAAACACTCACGATCTCTAGCTAAATGACAAGGAAAATTCCTCATCAAAAATAACAATTTGGCGACATTGTATGTACTTTCTCGTTAGTGGTTGTTTGGACAACCAAATTCCATTTCCTCACACAAGTTTATTATATTTTCCTCAATGTAGGCCAATCTTTTTGCAAGAAAAAGCTTCTCTTCCTTGAAAAACAGATCACTTTATGAGCTGGAAGAGAAGGAGAAAATATTAAGAACATTTTTTTTCCATGTCATTTGATTATTTTGTCTTGTACAATTTATATATTTATTTAAAAGACTTCTTGTAACTTAGGGTGAATTAATATTTAATTTTTTGAAGATATTGTAGGAGTTGTAAATGAATATTTAAGGATTCCTCATTATTACATGTGGATTTGAGTTTGTTAATGATTGTTTCTTTCCATTTATGTTATTTAGCTTTTCATCATAATCAAAAAGTAATTTTGAACAAACAAACTTGTGAAATGTCAATTCCTGGCCTTTTAAAAATTTGGAATAATGCGTTTCATTTCAATTTGAATACAATTATAGCATTTTTCGTGGGATTCTTTAAAAAATCATATTACGTATAACAATTGAATAGCATTAGCAAGGAAATCAATTCTTTTAGCAACCATTTATATTACTTTTTGCGTATAAATGTTTTCATGTAAAAGAGGTATTGCGGGAAACATACTTCCTTGCCAAATGTTTGGACTTTCAATTAAGAACAAAATTTCCTTGCAATAGATCTATAACCACTATGGTATAATGAGGAACTATGCGAGGAACAATTTTCCTTGACAAAAACTACTAGCGACGAAATTGTTACTTTTAGTAAGAAAACGGTTTCCGCAAAATGAACTATCTCTTGTAGTGGGTACACATGGATGTCCGGGTCCTACGCGAAATCGAAGTGTTTTCTCCTATTTCTTTTTCAAGGTTTTCTGGTGTTTTACCACCAGAAATGGTACTTTGTAAGTATATATATGTGCATGTATCGGACATGTGGTAGTTTATTATGCTGTCACCGCTTCAAATCAGTTGACAGATTATCACATTCAAGGCTGAAACAGGACATTACATGGGTGTCCCCAATTAAACATAGTCAAATTGACAAAATGAGTCAATAAATCTCTGTATATTTTTTATTTTTTGTTCTTTATTTTTTGTATTAGCATATATTTTAGCGAGAAGAATTACATATGCAAATTTATAAAAACTCCTAACATATTTTTTAATAAACAAAGCACTAGAATATGATTTGTAGAGTGCGTGGAATTTCTGTTAATATCATGTAGGCAGGTTCTATGAGGACAATAGGAAGGAACTTGTCACCAAAATCCTACATGCAAAGTGGTGACGAGCACTCACGACTTTTCTATCTAGAATTATTTTGAATTTTGACTCCCTCGCATTTTTACTTCTGCTCGTTGATCTGTTGATACAGCATAGAACAATAATATTTGATTCGCTATAAATGCAAAAATTGTCTTGAATTTATTTTTGGTTTGGAATGAAATAGGATCAGTCTTCTTTTGATGTTTGATAATTCGAGTGACTCATAAACAGTTTTATAATCTTTAGTTTTTTCCCTAACAGACTTTTAGTTTGGTCTATTTATCAATAAAATTTTAAGTCTTTATTTCCATAAATATTATAGTTGTTTATATGACATACTTGTTCCATGTTCAGTCTTTCTTGAAATTTGTGGAACTAAAAGCCCTAACTTTAATATTTCTATAGGTTAGGGTCATGTATGCTTTCATTGCCACACGAAGAAGAGTTATGTATGATTCTATTGCGACTTGAGGATTACTTATTCATATCTTGGAAACATCTTTGAAAACTGAGATGAAGCCAAAATACCTATCTTCTTCATATCCCATAATGTGCAAGATTTATACACTACTTTGTCCATAGTCTTTATTTCCTTACGGGTTGTTTTCTTTCAACGGGCCATGCGGTAGTGGTTTTGGGCCATAAAGAAATCCTTGAAAATTTGCTGATTCATTCTCTCATTCGCAAACTGGTGAGGTCATATTCATTACTAAAATGCCCCCCACTATTCATTTATTCCAAAAATATTCATTATATAATGTTTTTTTTAACAAAAATATTTTTATTCTTCATTCTTTCTAATCGGTGAACACCCTCTCTCTAACCTCCCCACGTGACTGCGTCCTGCCATCCCTACCATGCTAAATAGGCCAATCTGTTCTTTAACTCGCAACGCCGCGCTACCCACAACCTATTTGTTCTCTGACGTCTAAGGCGATTGATATATCAACGAGTACACAACAGCAGCGAGTCAGCAACCATACCCAACAGTGCCAGCCCGGTGATAACTGATAGACATAACGGCGGTGATAGATACAAAAAAATTCTTTGTATATGAGGAATGCCTAAATCATTTTCCCAATTGTGAATGTTCTAATTGAAATAAACCATCCAAGTATGCCTAAATTTAGCATGATTTGTTGATATAATTGTTTATAAAAATCAATGTTAGAATTGCATCTTAGACTATATTTCTTTTTCTAGGATTGTTAGCCCCAAAATTATTAATTTTATTTAGATGTAGTTGAATTATTATAACTGATTATTGATTTGCTTGATTTGGTGTGATTGCTAATTGTAATTTTGCAACCTTAAAAAAGTCTTAAATTTTATATTTTAGATAAGGAATAATTTAAATGAAATTTGATAATTTCATTATAGATATGCATTCAAATATTTAATCATTGGCACATCTGAAGGAACTATATGTGGTTATAATGCAAATATCTTTGCCACTAAGCACAGTAGGAGAAACAAAAAAATATGGGGCTCGAATACTGCAATCTATTTGCCTCGAAACCTAACCAAATGATCAACCTTTTACTCATATCATTCCATTACCATTGCAAAAGCAAATATACATAACCATGAAAGAGAATTGAAAGTAAAATCTTACACAAGGAAAGTGCAAGACCGAGCATTCGTTTCAACTTAAGTTGATTTTTTAGGACCCTCCTCTTCTTGTTGAGATTCAAGGCTTTCTTTTTTCTCCATAACTTGTTGAATACCTTGTTGATACCCTTCAATGAAGCTCTTGAGTGCATCACTATATGCAGAAGCTCTTGTCATGTACACCCTTTGCAATGCAGGCCTAAGCGTCTCCATTCCCCCTCTTGCAGCCACAGCTATTAATATTTTCCGGTTAAAATAATATACAATTCACATCGAGTCAAAAGGTTGAAATAACGTATAACAATTTCAAAGCACGTAAGATAATATTTTAATCAGGAAGCAAATGAATGGTTGGGGTTAGGGATAGGCGGACGATGGTTGTTGTCAATATACTCAAATAGAAATGTAATAGGAGACACTGTGTCCATCCAATAAACCCGATAAAGCATACACGAGAAATAATGGAAGCGACTTAAATAGTTCATCTGGCTTAAAATGTTTATTTAACCATTGGCCATAAAAGCTAATGTATCACAGCATACATACAAGAAAATGGAGTACAAGCCCTCACCGAGATCCTCCAATGTAGAAGGCTCTTTTTCTTTTGAAATTTTATTTGCTTTACCATGCTTATCTTCGCTATTATCGTGTTTCTTATAATCATTTGGCCTAAGTTTAGGGTCAATGTCTCTAACCCAACTTGCACAATAAAGTTTAGTGACTTCCTTTAGAACCTGCAAAACAGTCATTTAAGCTTCATTACCTTTCAACAATCGGATCCAAGACTTCAAGTCGGCGTTTATTTTCAAGTTTGCATTTTGAAATGAGAAATAACTTCAAGAACAAAATTTACAAGGCACGGTCGGGTGGTATGGATTCTAATGACATATGTTGTGTATAATTTAAACAAAACTAAGCTAATTCGAAATTGAAATGGAACATATAACACAAGAACGATTACTCACAAGGTATCGCTCTGTCCATGTTAGTTTCTGTCGTTTCTTCACATGAGGTGGATCAGGTAAAGATGAGGGGAAGGCGATTTCTTTGAGATCAAATCGCACAGTCATAAACTTTCCTCAAGACTACCTTTGCCTTCATTTTGATACTTCAATCACCACAACATATTCTGCGAAAGAAACACAATTATACAGTAAATAGCATTTTATTCATGACAAAAGGGGAACCAAATTCTAAAAAATTGCTAAAGAGGTTCACTAAGTAGTAACCATATGAGGTCCAAAAAGATTTAGGAGCACAAAGCAACATTTTCCGTTACTTCAAAAGACACCCTTGTGTCAGACATATAAGGAAAGTAAGCTAATGCGGGTATAGCGACCAAATCAAAGTGATGTTCAAAAGTTGCAAGAAATATATTGATAAGAAGCTTTAGCATGAACACACTAACATCTATTCTACCCAGATAAGCTATATTTTTAAGGTTTCTAAAAACTACATAAATATTTTCCCGCCTAGTAATTAGGTGATTGAATCATGACGACCAACTAGAAACAATCATTAACTAATTACTACATTATAATTATATTTATTTAGAGCCATATACTTCATAGTTGTTTTGCAGCAAGAGCATTGTAGAGAGATATAAAAGCAACGAAATTTCAAAGATGAGGGAATTATACAGACAACAGAACATATCGTTTTCTACATGGATTACTAAAATCCACGGAAGCCAAAAAAATCAGTAATCCAATATTTCCACTTAATGATCGTATAAACCTTTCTCACTAGCAAGTTGAGCTATCAATTACTCAGTGTTTCACATAGGTATTTCTTCGAACAGTTTACATCCATCCCCAGTCTATATCCTACTAAATTGCAAGCCTATAAAGAACCCAACTTGAAGATCAAAATGCCTTGACAAAAAAGTCAATTAACATATATGGAAGCCTTGAAAATGAACAATTGAACTTTTCCATGTTTAATATTCATATAAAATTTTCTCACTGGCAAGTTAAGTTATCAACCTATTGAGAGTTCTCACTCAGTCATTTAATCGAACAGCTTATATACATGCCCAATATGTACTGAAGTTTCATGCTTACATGACCACTTTACTAACAAAATATCTTCAAAAGAAAAACAAAATAATACTCCATACGATAACAATTAGCACTAATAACAGGAAATTACAACAAGCGACGAGTGAACTCTAAACAACTTCAACTAAAATGAGGATAAAACTAGGAATATGAACAACTACAAAACCATCCAACAGAAAATAATTTTAAAAGAAAATTTAAGTATCACTAATCAGAAATACTCACCGACAAATCCGTGATCGCCCAAAAATTTTCAGTAAATTACTCTTTATTTACCCTTAATTTTGAGATAAATTCTATTTACTCTTTTCCCCTAAATGTTGAGATAAATTTCTATTTGACCCCTAGGTAGTTTTTTTTATTAATTATGTAATCCCTAAGTTTTGTAAAAGTAACAAAAATTATTTCTGCCTTTTGTAGCTTAAGTTAATCATATAATAAAAAGCAAGGAAATTTTCAGGGGCTACTTTGTCTTTTCATGTATCTCGTGTGGCGATCTTTTCTTGACGAGATGGTGCTGGTCCACGTGATGATTAAATTCATATTTCCTAAAATTTGGAGGAGTTAATCTTTGCATATGAAACTAAGTTAAAGTTATCTGGCTCATTATCACAAACACATAACAATTTACTAAATTAAAGTGTAAATTATTAATCCGACAACGATCACAAAGTATTGGATAGATTCCAAAAATCATAAGATTATTTATAGGGTCGTGAATTGCCCGTGATTAACTTTCCAAAACTCTTGTACAACTTTATTTGTATTGAATGAGCCCAGCTGGGTGCACGTAGAATTTTTATTAAGGGAGCAAAAATTAAAAATATATTTAGTAAAAGATAACTTAAATTAAAATATTATTGAAAATAATAGAAAGATCAAACATTATTTATTGATAGTGGAAAATGACTTACAATTAATCATCAAAAGGCTAAAAAAAACTTTAGAAACACTTACAATTGATCATTTTGACTTGTCATATTATAAAAATAATTAATAACAGTTTTATTAGACACACATTTGAATATATCTTTTTTAATATAGACCACCAAATTATCATTCATTCACTCATTATTCATTCGATTACGAAGCCGGTTCTTCACGATCTTCATAGCAGAGAAAACATTTTCCACTGTACCAGTTGTAACCGGCAAAATCAAGGCCAAAGTTATAAACTTGTAAACTAATGAATATGATACAACTCTTCTAGTTTCAATCATTTTTTTTAGTAATGTCACCAAGCCCTTTTAAATCCAAAGGGTCAATATTTAAATGCATATCCATAATGAAATTCTCAAATATGAATTTTAGGATTTTTTAAAGGTAGCAAAGCTATTTAAAATTATACCTTATCTAAAATATAAATTTTAGGATTTTTTTAAGGTCACAAAATTACAATTAGTAATCACACCAAATCAAGCAAATCAATAATCAGATATAATAATTCAACTACATCTAATCAAAATTCATAATTTTGGTGCCAACAATTCTAGAAAAAGAAATATAGTCTAAGATGCAATTCTAACATTGATTTTTATAAACAATTATATCAACAAATTAAGCTAAAATGATTTAGGCATACTTGGATGGTTTATTTAAATTAGGGCAATTACAATTGGGAAAATGATTTAGGCATTCCTCAAATACAGATAAGTTTTCTGTATCTATCGTAGCCGTTGTGTCTATCAGCTATCACCGAGTCGGGGCGCCGCTGGGTATGGTCACTGACTCGCTTCTATTGTATGCTCGTTGATTTATCAATCATCGTCGGCCTCTGATGTCAGAGGGAGAACAGATAGGCTGTGGGTAGCAGAGCGCTGGCGTTGTGAGTCATTGACGATTTGGCCTATTTGGCTTGGTAGGGACGGCTGGATACAGTCACGCAGGGGGAGGACTAGGGAAGGTTAGAGATAGACAAGGGACCACTTCAGTACTGGCGGGTTGTTATGTCACCTCGGTATTGTTCGGCACAGACCATTGAAGTGGCTACGTGTCTTGCGACAGCAGTCGTTGGATTAAAAGCCAAACTTAAGTATAATTAGTGGATCGGCCATTGAAATGGGCATGTGTCTTGCAACAACAGCCGTTGGATTAAAAGTCAGACTTAAGTATAATTAGTGGATTGATTTAATATTTAAATAATAGATAATCTCTTGATAATCAAATCGTTATTTTAAAGAGGTTAAACGTTGTTAATAAAGCTTAAAATGGATTCAACCTTTAAGAATGAAACATATAATAATTTATTTATTAATATCCACCCACGTTTTGGGGTTAATATTTTGTGAATTAACAATTTACTAAAATTATGTCTTTTGTAACGAAATATTAATTATTTATAAATTATTTAAATGGGATTAAATTGTTAAGAATGTAAGTAATTCAGACCTCAATTAATTGTAATTATAATTATAATTTTAAAGAATATATGCACATCTATAGTCGTTAATGTCATTGTTGACATTAAATGATGTCATTTACCATTTTTGGTGTTCTTATTATAAGTTACACTGTTAAGTTTCATCACAACTCGTCACAGTTGACGTTTACATTTCATTATAAATCATCAATGTTCATCACAATTCATCATAACTCACATAAAAAATTTCATCATAGTTCATCATAATTTGACACGGTTTGTCATAACTCACAATTCAACATAGTTTATCACAGTATCCATACTTTATCAAATTGTCACAATTCATAATAATACATCACATTTCATCACAATGTGTCACAAATCGTCAAAGTTCACATTTTAATACCATTCATCACAGTTCATCACAA
>MKEJ01070490.1:0-18952 GCA_001753735.1 Embelia ribes | reverse complement strand
GTTAGCATGAATTCCCTATTTTTATTTTCAAAATTAATAAATATTTTTCATTCTCTTTTACCTATAAAGGGAATACACTTACCCTCCAAGGTTTCTAACGGGTTCATGGCTTGTTTTGAGTTTTCTAGGAAAATTGGGGCGTGACAGTTTTATTATGGGATTCCATTCATTTCATTTATGAGACATGTTTTGTTTTAGAATAGCCTATAGAAATTGTGATGGTTAGTTAGTAACATGCTCGGAGTTGTTTAGAAATTCCGGGACATTACAAAAATAATTTGCGAAAATATTTTAGGGGTTGGAGATAAACTTCCGTTCAAATTTCAATCAGGTTTCTAGATCTAGGGTGTGAAGGGGTATCCACATAAAACCTTTATGCGTAAAGTCTCGAGTTTAAGTATTTTCCTAATGTATCATTTGATCGGCCCCAATATGTCGTGTTGATTTTGTTGTGTGTTGGCGTACAGATATGATGTGATGTGATGAAGATTCGATGTGTGTTGATACGTAGACCCACCCAGTAATTGACGAATTATGTAATGACGAGAATAAACAAAGTTGCTACACTCTTCATTTTTAAAATGTTTTAAACTATTATTAAATTACTAATTTTTCATTAAAAGTTAATTTTTTGCCTTAACTAATATGCGTGCTATTTTTACTCAAAAAATACTCTAACCATCTACTACGTTTATGTGTTTTTGAAACTAGAAAAATATTGGGATAGAAGTCAGTTTCTTCCACCATCGCACAAGATTTGGTTGGATGAGAGAAGTTCGGAGGCATGTCGAGAAAGAAGGGAGGCTTTGTTTGAGGTGACACCAAGACATGTTAGCGTTTCCTTTTGAAGATAATCCCAGGCCCTGCTAGCCCTTGAATTTGCATTTGACACACTTGTTAGTGGCAGAAGTTTATGTGTATTCAAGACTTTAATGTTAGTTGACATTTCTTACTGTGTACTTTTGTGTAATTAAGATTTTAAATTTGGAGAAATTCTTAGTGAAAATGGTAGTATCATAACTCTTATGGAGATGTGTCGCATTTAGATCGCGTTCCGAACGCTCGGGATCTGGGACTGACATATTTTAATTCTCTTTATTATTTAAAAATTTTAATTATTTTAAAAGCTTAAATTTTATTTAATAATGTATACTTTCTATTTAAAATTTGTTTTTATTTTAGTATCTATTGTATCACACAAAAGTAACATTCTAATTTAGTACGTAGTGAAAATGAAGGGCAAAATGGTCAAAAAGACTAATTTGATGATAAAATGGTATCTCGGCGATGAAATTTATATAAATTGAAAGTTTGGGACAAAGATGATGGGGTGATTTTGATAATTGCCTCCTTTCTATTTTAAATCTCAATATTGATTTTTATTTTTATTTTTTTATCTGGTAGAGTTAGCCCAAGTTGATTAGTAATAATATTAATGTTCTATAAATGATTCTATATTACACTTTCTTTTCTGTAAGTCAGTTATCAAGTATTAATTCTATTTGCATGTGATTGTTGCAATTATATACTTCATTCGTCAACAAATAATTGCACAGTTTGATTGTATTCATTTTTTTATGAGGTTTTGAAATATAATAATTTGATATTTGAATATAACAAAAATATCAAATTTACATTTTGAATATAAAATGAGGGTGATTTTGTCATTTTTGTTATATTAATATATTAAATTATTATATATTTAAAGTATTCTAAAAAAATGTGCATAGTTAAACCGTGCAATTATTTGTGGATGGATGGAATATTTCATTCTGATGACTTTTTATGTTGAAATATTTTTCACAATTAATCCCTCCATTTCAAAACTATTATAGTTAAAAGTTAACACTATGCAAGGGGTGAGGAAATAACTTCAATTATACCTAATAATACGTATATTTGACTCAATTGTCATTTATTAAAGATTTGTGTAGAGTTGTTAAAAATTTAATTGAAATAATATGGATAAAATTATAAAATAATAATTAATATTTTAACTTTCTAAATTATAATAATAAAACAAGGAAAATTTTCTAAATTAATAGTTAATTTTGAAACGAGGTGTAGAAGCTAGACTGTTTTTCCAAAAGATGTATTACTTTGTACTTTATTCCCGATGGAAATGTAACGTCCTGGAAATACGTATTAATTTTTTGTGTAAATAAATAATATTATTATGAGCTATAATATATTATTTATTACATATGTGTGTATTCATGCCGTGGCGTAGTATTTGAGATCGTAGAGTGTATTTTTGAGTTGTGGATTTTTGTTGTTGAGCCTTTGTCAAAA
Organism: Embelia ribes; assembly: GCA_001753735.1. Classification (NCBI taxonomy): domain Eukaryota; kingdom Viridiplantae; phylum Streptophyta; class Magnoliopsida; order Ericales; family Primulaceae; genus Embelia; species Embelia ribes. The sequence goes on along the minus strand of MKEJ01070490.1, from coordinate 16,660 downwards.
CTTGTCATTTCAGCGTGTCCAACGCCAATCGACAGTTGTGAGCCACCTAACAAGTCGCTAGACAATTGGTTTCAAGGTTCGTGTTTTGGTCCAAAAGTTGAAACTTTTCTAAGGCATTTTCACTATGTGTAACGATTGTCCGATGGGTTGTTCGCTACCGGACAACCGTCGGACAAGTAACTTGGGGTCATCGGACAAACTAACGGATAAGACAGCATTTTGGACCCACTACTTTATCACTTTAGTTGAGAGCTACACATTTCATTATACACATTTTTTACCGGAAAAGATAGAGAGAGAGAGGTGAAACTTTTAAACTTCAATCTTTATCCTTACGATCCATCTATCTTGGGTCATCATCTTGCGCATATAAAGTAGATATTTGGAATCCACATCTCGAGGCATATGTTTTGACATAAGATTCATCTTTTCTTCTCGTTTGAATTTTCTCATTTTTCGTGCCTTTCGTGTTCATCAAAACAAATCTATACAACTTCTTCCTTACGTCGCATAGATCATTTTTGTGTATAGATTAGAATCGATTTGAGTTGTGAAGCTAGATCGTTTCGAAGGGGCTTTAAAGGGATTTTTGGGGTGAAGTGGTCGTGATCACTCGATAGTTCTCGGGGGCTTTCGAGGTACGAGTAGATTATGAGAAATAATATTAATTTGAGTTTTTGTATGTATATCGATATTTGTGACATGTCGTTATTTCCGTAATTATCTTTGTGTATAAAAATGATGTTTTCTCATACGCTATTTTATATTGTGGCATAAAGATACTCGTAGTATCATACATTCGTGGTTTGTATGTTTTAAGGGCTTGAATATTTTCATGGCATAATATATATTGTGATATATATATCCATAACATATTATTATCGTTGAGCATTTATGACATATATAACCATACTTTCGTTGCATTTATATCGAGGCATACATTTGAGCATGTTCATACTTATTTACCATTGGCATATGAATTAGTAAATTGAGCATGTTAACTCGTGATTAAAGTGATATGTCATTCGGGATAGAAATTTAGTCTATTATACTATCTTTTCGGGATATAGTGCCAACTTTTATCAACTAAAGCATGTGTTGCCAACCTAACTACGGCTTGTGTAGCTGGACCAAGGGTTATGTTGCCCTATTAAGGCTTGTATGCCAGATCAAGGGTCATGTTGCCCTACTAAGGCTTTTGTAGCCAAAGTTTTAGCATGTGTTGTCTAATTAAAATTGTGAGAGACACTAGTTCCAACTTTTACTTTGAGTTGTAGTCGAGATTCGAGTTCGCGATTCGCGTCAAGCATTCAAGATTGCGTTGTACGTTGGTGGGATGTGTAGTTGAGATTTGTGATTCAAGATTCGAGATTGTGATTTGTGGTTTGAGTATTGACGTGGCATATGTAGTACTTACCCTTCGTGCTGAGAGCATGTACCCCTTTCATACTGTGAGCATGCATTATGTATTACTTTATGATTCGTAGATTGTACATACCCTTCATGCTGAAAGCATGTATTTTCGTAGATTGGTACTTATCCTTAGTGCTGAGAGCATGTTTTAGTTTTTTATTCATAGATCAATGTTGTTATTTGTTTATTCACATATACATACATATCGAGTACATCTTAGACTCACTTTTATCGTATTGATGATAATCTAACTCGTATTCTTTATTTGTATATTTTGCTCAATCTGTTTCGTAGGTGTGGAGACGAGCTCAGGGCATACTTAAGTAGCATGCACATGTATATGATAATGTTGTATTTTTGTAGTTTTGATGGGTGTAGCCTCAAAGTTGAATCATGTATTTTGTAATCGAGGCATAGAACTTATGTATAAGTCTTTTATTTCTTTTTGGAACAAGTGGGTAGCTTGATGGTGTATATATATATATATTCGCAACTCGGAAGGTTGCTTTTGGCTTTTACATCTTATGTATTTAAATGGAAATGTGGATTGCTGTAGATATTATAAGGTTGTAATAGTAACAATGAATGTATTTCGTATTATATTGGTATCATACTATCATATGTATTTTCTTTCTTTTCCTTTCTTTTTTCTTTATTTATTTTTTATATATCTCACGTTCCTGGGTTTCTCTGAATTCGGGGCATGACAGTAAAAATCAACTAACAAATATTAATTACATAATGTGTATACTAATATTCTAATGCACCTTGATGATTTGCATATTACGAAATGACGAAGGCTCAATATTGCACAAAATTTGTCTGAGATCTGGTATATTGTTTTATTTGCTACAGCTCGAGATTAATAATTAATATTGCTCACCTTCGTCTAAGATTTGGTAATTTAGCCTGGATTCCAAAATGCATTTTCATTTACTAAAGTTATGTTATAAAAAATTTAGAATCATTGGCGAACCGAATGAGAGGGTACCTCCGAAATTTCTATAGAATTTATATGTAAATTTTAAAATTTTTTGAATAGTTCTACCGTACAACCCTATATAAAACATGTGGAATCGACTCTCTTGACATGAAATCTTGGATCATTTCGCATCTATGCGTGAAATCTAGAAAACCAAATAATTTTTAAAGGATTGTACTTTGCTGCTGAAAGTTGAAGGAACTCTTCAAAACGATAGCAGAAAATAATTTGCAAAAAGAAAACAGGAAAAAAAATATTTGGAAAATGAGATAAGATGTAGAGATAGTGCTCAATGTTTTTCATTTTATTAGGCGGAAACCATTGGCTCTTATTTTAGGTAACAAGATTGAACCCTTGTGGCTGATATTTCCTATATATCTTAAAATATTGTATTCTATTTACTAATTTTATCAGAACATATCTTGGATATTAGGTGCTTCCATAATCCATACCATGTGGTAACAAACTTGAATGGATGGATAGTGTTTTTTTTGGCCTCTCCATGAAATGAAATGTGTTTATAAAAATATAATCAACGTACAAAACAAAAACAAAAACAAAAGGTGAATATAGCACCTAAAAGTAGGCTTTCCCTACATCATTCTTTGGCCAAGATAATTAATTTGTGTCGAGTGCTCAACCATGAAGAAATGTGTATATCTTAATCACGTTTAGTGATTGTAATTATTTAACCATAATGATCAAATCATGAGCTTGTTTGGTTGATGTTATCCTTTTTTATGAAAAACATAATTCTGTTAACTCATAAAGACGGATTTATGGTTCATAACACATTGTTTCATGATTTCTTTGATAAAGAATGATACATAAATTAGATCTTTTTATTGCAAATTTGTCAGAAATGATTATAAACCCACTTCGAATGACTAGAAAACTATGCTAAATTATAGTTCAAACTATTCCTAGTGTTTGAAAATAAAATTAAGTATAAATGAAAAGTTGTTGTAGTTTTGGACCCCTGATTCGAATGAATTTTTGCCATTTTATAAGAAATCCTCTAACTTCTGTTAGTTGTTGTTTTTCTCCTTTGCATTTGATTTTCTTCGGGTTTGATCCATTGTTTATCATTAAATCTTGAAATAAATGGTTTTATCGCCAACTTCCAATGCTTGCTCCTTGTTGTGCTACATGTTTCATGTTTGTCCACTTCTGCTACTACTGTTACACGTACACTTATTATTATTTAATTAATAATAATATAATAATGTTACACAATCACTTATAACGTTATATAGCAATTGCAACTTTGGCTTGAAATTATAGCATTAATATTTAATTAATCATTTAACTTTGGCCTGAAATGATTACAAACTTTGTCATTATTAATTTGTCTAAAATAATCACAATCGTTGTTACAAACTTATTAAAAACCTTTATTTAGGTTTTACATAATTAAATATACTTTTGGTTAATTTTATGTTAATAAAATTAACTTATGAAATATTTAGGTGTAAACAGTTGCACTTTTAAACTTAGTTTTTCCCCTAAAAAATTGGACTAATTTTGGTTATTCAACTTTTGAACTGAATTCTTTATTATTTTATTATAAAAAATTTAAAATATAAAAGTTGCAGCTATCCAGTCTCTTTCGCAATCGGAAAACTATTTTTTTTGTTCAAAAGCTCTAGTCAAACTAACCCAATTCGACAGGTCAAGACGGAAGATATAATTTCAAACCGTGCTACCAAATTGATGTTCCACAAATACTTTCACATTCATAACTTTGAAGTATTACTTTAGTGCTATCGAAATTTTATTATTACAATATATATGATATCAAGTAAATTAAATTTATTCCTAGCATAATATATTTCCTAAATAGGACTAATTTCCTTGTTAGAGAAATTATTTATTGTTTATCAAGTATTATTACACTTCTATGTATAAAGAGTCTTAGCTTATGTAATTTTATACAATAATGATAATTATTTTTTTCTCTTTATATTATTTGACATGTTATCATAGTCTCCACTTATTGGGCTTGACGCACTACTTACTTCCGCACTGGCTACAGTCGGCTGTTAATGCTGTCCATCGGACCCTTTTTATGCTTTCACTAGTTTAATGATAGTTTTTATTTTTTACTAAATTATAAATCTTTTATTACCTAAAATTCAAATTATTTTTTTACCATTGTTATTTACTTTTGTCCATCTCAATCTAACGTAGGTGTGTTGAATCTCTTATCAATCGTGCTATTAATGGTTACTTGCTATTAATTTGTTGTTATTATACCGATCCCAATTTACTGTGGATGTGCAATTTTTAAGTTTTTTTATTATCAACTTTTTATAAGTCATGTTGATATCAATTTTTTCAAAATTTTTGATAAATTTTAAAATTTCTCTTCTTAATTTCAGACGGAATTCTTGTTCATCAAAGACCGCATAGAATTTGCTTTCCGACTGGAATTCTTGTTCATCAAAGACCGCATAGAATTTGCTTTCCGACTTGAAGGGGAGTTTTTATCTAACTGAAACCACAAGATAAAAAATCGCAAAGACTGAAAACTTTAATATACTAAATAAACATTTCAATTACTCTTCTCGTTCATTTTGATAGAATGTGTTAGACTAGATTTGCTTCTAATATAAAACATTTTATAATAGGACTAGTTTCCTTCTAAAAGAAATTATTTCTTACTTATTAAGTATTATTATTATTATTATTATTTTAGTCTCGACTTTCTATATATGAAGAGTTTTTGTTTGTGTAATTATGACAAATAAACACTAACAAATAAAATTCATCAATGATAAAAAAAAAATAAAATAAAATAAAAAAACTTAATTGTTATGAGAGACAAATAGAATAACTGGACTAAAATCCATCGCACGCCAAATTCTACAGAGCAGTGATACACATAAAAAAAATGTCTAAAAATTATGCAAAAACGTTATATTTTGTGCATTAATTTTTAATTTTTTTTTAAAAAAAGGACCAAGTATTAATACATTGGATCTAACGAAATAGATTGTTTTTACTTAAACTCAGATGGATGCTACCAAAACCAATTTCAAAATCCAGCAGCTGAAAATAAGCACGTATTAAGGGGAAAATACAATAATTTTACTCCCAAAGCATTCATATATACATTGATTAAATTACAATACCTTTAATTCCTTCATAACTTTAAATAAGAAAAAGTCTTCTCACTATTGAAAAAACCAAACCAATAGTAATAAATAAAAAGTCAAAAAAAGGAAAAAAAAGATCGTACATAAAGTGCCACGTGGCCAACTAACCCCACGTTTTCCCACACACCCTGCCAATCCTTCCCTACTCCGCCACGTCAGCAGCGGACGACGACGATTTCCGGCCCGAAGCGAACCTCTTCATCGCCCCCAAACCAGGCGGTTCCGGTTCGGATCCGGTTCGAACCGTTACTTTCATCCTCGAGCAAAAATCCACTGGTTTGGGCTCGTAATGAGTAGTAGCCGGTTCAGATCTCCGATCGGACCGGAACATAGACAAGAGCTGCTTACAGAACCCCTTAGACCGGCCCCCACCGGTTCGACACTTCTCGACCGGTTCACCCCGTTTACGATTCTTCCGCTTGGATTTCACCCTTCCCATACACGAAACCTTGGGCGAAGACGGCTCGGCCAACTGAACCGCCGGTTTACCCATCGAACCGGTCCGCTTTGGAAACAGTCTAACATTAGCCGGTTTAAAATTCTTCTTCCGGTTCTTCGTGGATTCTATGTAATTCGTTTTCTGGGTCTTAGGCAATCCGATAAACGATGGTTTCGTCTTGGCAGTGATCGAATATCTCTGCGAAGACGAGGCCGGGTTAGGGTTCTGGTGGGTCGGGTTCGAGTTCGCTTTTAGGGATTCGGTTCTGTCGTAGAAAGCGTTCTGATCGAACCAGTCGAACTCGGCGTCTTTCGATAGCCAGAAAGATTCCGGCGGGAAATCCTCCGGCGGTGGCGGGGGGAGGTCATCGGCGGTGGTCTCACATGTGACTTTGCGATCGGAGGATACCCCGGCGCAGACTGACATCACTGAGAGAGAGATTAAGGGGAGAGAGAGAGAGAGAGATAAGAGAGAAGAGAGATGAGGAAGGCGACGATGGAAAAGGAAGATTTTAAACTATGGATTGAAATTGTGTCCTGTTTTAGTGTCTATAGTTTGTCGTGTTTATAAAAAATAAATTTTTTTTGGTCGTATCGTAAAATAATTAATAAGATCAAATTAAATATTTTGTAACTATATTGGTAATATTTTTAAAATCTTTTTTAGCATCGTTTTATATAAAAAAAATACTGTGTGTTGCAGTCAGAATCAAATAATATTATTTTATTTTCTATTTTCAAATAAATTTTAAAAAATATTATTGCTTGTGAATTAACTAAATTTATTACATTAATTATTTTGTAAAAAAAAAAATCATTTTTTAAGAAACATGAGAAGAAGCTAGACATCAAAACTGGACATAAATGTAGGTCAATTATCAAAAGCACCCCCAAAGTTTATTCCTTTATTTATTTAGTTCCAATATTTTAATTTTTTTTAAATTCATCCCTAAAGTTCCAATATATCATCAAAAGATCCTTTTGACCGTTTTGTCATTCCTTTCATTATAGATATATTAAGATTATTATCTGTATTTGATAAAATTTATGCTAAACTAAAGAAAAATTATCAAAACGAAAATACCAAAACTATATAAAAATTTATGCGTTTAAGAGAATTCAAATTTTTAAATAATAAAAAGTATTTTTTATATAAAAATTTTTACTATTTAGGGCATGATTAATATTATTCTCAACTTAAATTTTAATAAAAAGTAATTTAGTTGATTTGTAGTCTGGTTACAATTTTTTTATAAATTAATAATGATAAGAATTGATTGTATATAAATGAATGTTAAGATCTATGAAATATATCATAAATGACATTTGAGTTTGTTTGCTTGTTGTCCACCTAAATGCATAAAAAATAAATTATATTAGTCTTTTGTAAAAAAAAAAATTTATTCTTATTATTTTAAAACTAAATGACTTGCTATAGTATCTACAATAGGCAACATGATGATGGAGTGAAGGATTTAACAACAAGAAATAAGTTAAATACTTTTTATATTTAAGTTTTCATCTTTTAAAAAATTGAAATATGCACATCATGCAACCAAAATTCTAATTTAGGAAGTTTGTTATTTTCTTTAGGTATTTACTACTAATAAATAAATTTATATTGTACAGTATACTATGTTTTGATCTTATATAAAAATTAAACAGTCATGTAAATATTTAATATTTTTTACTTTCTCTTATATTCAATTTTATATGTAAATTTTTAATATTATCTGATTTTATTCTTAATTCAAAACAACTTGAAACATTCAATAAAATAAAGGTAAAATAGTCCAAAATAGACAAAAGGACTAAATTGATGACTTTTTGATACCTTGTACATAAAATTAATAAAAATTAAAATTCTTAATAAAAGAAAAAAATTTGGGGGTGTTTTTAATAATTAACCCAAAAATTTTATTCAAAAACTACAAGGCACGCAAGAGATGGTGGAGAGAAGCAGATACCTGTATTTTATTATTATCTTTTTAATTAATGACAAGTGTACAAACAAATCTCTTCTAATTATGGTAACCTACATGGTTTGTACATTAGCAACATTGTATACGTTGATCGGATACTAAAATAAATGACTAGTTCACAAATTTAGTGACAAAGAGATATGATCGTGTGTACCTTAGTTTCTAGTGAGTTAGTATGCATTCATTTGTACGTATATTAATGTTCTATTATTTATGAATAACTAAGAGCATTTCACCTGTCCTTTTCATTTAATTTTTAAAAGTTCATTTCTTTCATTGAAAATTTGCTATTTAGAAATTATCTTTTTATAAAATGTAAAAAAAATTATTATAATAATTATATATTATATAATATAATATATAAATTACGATTTCCCGAATCTTAACTAAAATTTCATAATAAATTGTTTTCTTGAGAAATCTAATGTAATATTTCTGAAAACATATTTAAAAAATTAGAAATGTGAAAATACTTCTCTTTTTGATCTGTTAAATGAGAAATAAAATGAGGAGATATTGCGAGTTAGAAAGATGGATGGAAATACTCTGTATTCATAATTTAATATAATTTCCATATGGCCTCTTTAGTTTCCTATGCAACAAACTGAATTTTGGTCCCTTGTATTAACGTTTTTCAAATTTAAAATCGTAAGTTGTTCAAAATCGAAAACAATACAATAATTTTAAATTTCAAATCATTAAAAAAGTTCATTCACTAAATTACATACTTGTTAATTTACATGATTTTCAACATTTTAAAAACAAGGACTAGGTAGTCTCTTGTTCAATATCCGGGGACTGTTATTGTCTCTACTAATATTATATTTTGTATCTGCATTTATGTGTGGTTCAAGTGCTATGAACGACTACAATTGTCTCATCGCGTCTATCGCGATGGAACACAACATTTCTCATATGTAAAAATTCGAGAATGGATAAAAATGAAGGCAGCTCTTTTATTGAAGAGAAATTGAGTGTTCAAACAATATACTCTCCCAACATCTTGTCCTACTTATGCTATTTCTTAACTTTAATGTAATTTCTAATTTTTGACAAAATAAATTTAAAAATATAACTTTCCAAATCCTTTAAAGTATAAATTGGAGACCATCACCCAAAAAAATAACAAAATAAATGGAAAAAACCAGAATCTATGTCATGGAAAATAAACGTTGCTATCATGTGGACTGTTTATGGGAGAAAAAGTCAAAAAGCTGATGAGTTTTGGTTTATATATTATGCTCCATCATTGACTTTTAATAGATAGGACTTGAGCGTCATAGTAATAGACTGTCAATTTTTGAGTCCTAGTGGAGAGGTTTGTATCATATTTGACATTAGTTAAAGTTTGGAATGAGAAACTTTTTTCACAAATATTAAACACATGATGATCCATCATTTTGCATTTGAACAATAACACTAAAAGACTTTTTGTGTTTCTAAGAATATGATTGATCTAATGTTTTAGACTCTTGTAAGGATCCGAGGTGGTAAGGGTGGTGCGATTCAGAGCTTCTAACGAATAGTTTAAGCTCGACTCAACTATTATTCTATTCAAGCTGAACTCGAGTACCAAATAAGTCGAGTTTGAGTAGATTTTGATTTTTAGTTCGAATTCGAGTATTGAGACGATCGATTCATTTTATTTATCGAGTAGATGGAATAAAAAATATATATAAATATATGTGAATTAATACATTTATTTATCAATATATAAACAAATAGAATTTTTTAACTAGTTCGAGTTGAACTATGAGTTTTGTCGTGAATCTGGTTCAAACGTGAATCCAGCTCTTCGCAACTTTAGACACCCAACATAGTGCCACTCTGTTCATCAATATTATACACAATTTGACTGCTATCAAATTATAGACAAAATTCAGAAGGTAACTCTTCAAGTTTTAAATGAATAAAAAATTACAAAATTGACCTCTTCACTTTTTATTTTCTTATTTTTGTTTTTAATAGTTATGACAGAGCGAATAGTGATAATGCACTTAATTTGCAACAATTGAATACACCAAAATAAAAATGTGTAGTGTTTTTTGACATTCCAAAATAAAAAAATGACTCAATTATTTATGAAGGATTGGTTACTAAATTAGCCTCAAATAAACAGAGGGATATAAGCATGACATGGCACGTATAGAAACATAGAAAATAAGGTTCACGTTACATTACCTAATAAGTAAGCAATCCTATCATGCAATTAATGATATTTTATTTTATTTAACACAAATATCGTGACCGATTTGTCGTCGCTCCAAGAGTCTTTAGTGGAGGTTTTATGTTTTTCATTTGGTACACATTCGAGAGAGGGAGAGAAAGATTGAGAATTTTCTCAAAATAAGAAAGAAATCAATTAAAAATATATTGATTGGTTTTGCTTACAAGTTTGCGCTTGTACTTAATAAATATATTTAAAATATATAAAAACTCTATATGTCTTGCGATTGAAGGAGTACCCTACGAATATGGCTTCAACAAATTTTGTATCAAAATTTTTAAGATTGTATTTACCATTGTTTAGGACAAAACATTTACATCAAAAAACTCGTAAGTGACTAATATTTGGTTTTCGCTCGTTTCATAACTCATATGATATTTTCTTTAATATTAGTCTTATTATAACCCAATTCATTACATAACAGGCAGTATTAACTGCTTCAGCCCAAAAATATTTAGGTAAACTATTTTCATAAAATAAAAAGCGAGTCATTTCTTCCAAAGAACGATTTATCTCTTCCACTATCCAATTTTGTTGGGGGTGTTCTAAGTACATAAAAACTATGATCAATACCATTAACGTTACAAAATAGTTCAAAATAAGTTTTTTGAAATTCTTTTTGATAATCTGATCGGATACTTTTAATAGAAATACTCTTTTATTTTGAAGTTTTCTGCAACGTTTTTAGAATTCTTTAAAGGCTTCATATTTGTAAGAAATAAAAATCAGTCAGGTATATCTACTAAAGTCGTCTACTAATACTAAAAAATATGATATTTCTCAAAGATTGATAGTTCTTGAAGGTTCGAACAAATTAATATGTATTAGTTAAAGACACTTTCTAGTAGAAACAATGTGGGTGAAAAGAGATTTTAGTTTGTTTACCTAATTGACAAACGTGACACAATTTATCCTTTTGTAATCAATCTTAGGCAAATCAATACTAAATCATTTTTAGCAAGCTTTAAGATAAGATCCACATGAGCATGGGCTAATCTACGGTACCAAGCCAACTATTGTCATTTACAGCTGTAAAATATACAGTACTAGAATTTTCAACAGTGAAGGAATCTAGCATGTAGACATTTTCTAGTTTTTTTCTAATTAAAACATTTATGTTTTGGCTAGTAATGGAATTACGAGTTTTATAAAAGATAATACTAAATTATTTATCTCAAAATTGACTAATGCTGAGAAGGTTATGCTTAAGTTCTTTTACAAGTAATACATTTTTAACACAAAGGTTAGGAGGCGTACCAATACCTCTAATACCAATAACTTTGCCTTCACCTTAGTCTCCAAATATGACATTTTCTCTATCTTTGGTTCAAATGTTTTGAATTTTGACCTATTTCCTATCATATGCCTTGAACATCCAGTATCGAGGAATCATTTGTCACCATTGGTTTTAAATTTTAGGCAAACTTGCACAGATAAATAGAAGTGTGGTACCCATGTTATTTTGGTCCTAGTTTATTAGAGTTTCCAAAGTTTTTAACAACACATCTCAAATTTCAGGCATGAACTCTATACCTATAAGGACACTTTTGAGATATGTATTTATACCTATTGCAGTGTATGCATCGTGCATGATTTGAAGGATAAACTATTTTTGTAAATGTATTTTCATATCTCTTTTCATATTTTTTGAGGATTTGTATAACCTAGTCTAATTTTATCGTAAAAACCTCTTTGCAAGCCCAAAATTTATTAAGCGTTTCTTTAGCTTTTGTAAATTTTGACAAAATAAGGTTTACATCCTCAACCTCTATTTTCAAGAGTTTGTTTTCATTTGATAATTGTTCATTTTCTTTTGTGATAATGTTTACCTTATTTTGCAAAGATTCAACTAAGTTGGTATCAATTTGACTATCCATTTTCTTTTTCAAAGCTCTATGAGTCTTTTTAAGTTTTAAAAATTCGATATATAATTCTTCAAAAGTATCCTTAATTTCATTACTATGAATTGTAAATTCACATGAAGAAGAAGATAATACCTCGTTGGATTCTTCCTCGATACCTATTAGACAAAAGTTTGCCACTTTATGCTCTTCCTCGGTGCTTGATTCGTCGTCACTGCTACCTTATGCGGCAACCATGACTTCTTCTTCTTTTGGAAATTTTCCTTTCTTTCATTCTTTCTTTTCCTTCACTTTAGCGGGACATTATGTCATGGCATGCCCTATTTTGTTGCAGGTGTAGCATATGATACGATTTTTACTTGTTTCGTTTTTGCCCATTTTTTGGAAGCGCCTTCCTCCCTTCTTTTTGAATTTGAGTTTTGTTGAATTTTCTAGCGAAGAGAGTCATGCCATCTTCACTTGATTCCTCGTCACTTTCTTCTTGTAAAGTACTCTTTAGGGCAATTTTCGGTTCCTTTTTCTTCTTAGTTTCCTCCTCTTCATTTTTCAACCCTTCAAGATTTATTTTGTAGTTGGCCAAGGAACCCATGAGTGAGTTTAGAGCGTATGTTTCGAAGTCTTGTGCCTGCATGAGTGCGGTGACTTTGGGAAGCCAGCTTAAAGGTAGACTACATGAGACTTTCTTGCACATCTTTTTATTGGAGTATTATTTATTAAGAAATTTCAAAGAGTTAATAATCTTAACAAATCTTTCATGCATGAGAAGAAGTTTTTCTTTTTCAAGCATATGAAACATTTCATATTGATGGACTAGTATGCTTGTTTTGGATTTTTTTACAAGACTAGTCTCCTCGTGCATGATTTCAAGCCTATTCCAAATTTTCTTAACCGTTTGACAAAATAAAATCTTGTTGAACTCATTTTCAGATAAAGCACAAATTAAGAAATTCTTGACTTTGCAATTTTGGGAGTAGAGCTCGACATCTATTGATTCATATTTTCAATTTCAACAATAGATCCATCTTTTTTTGGAAAAATGTATCCCCTTTTTATAATCTTCCATTTCTCAATATCTCTTGAATATAAAAAATTTTGCATTCATTTTTTCTAATAAGATTAGTTTGAACCATCAAAAAATGGAGATTTGGAAATTGAGTTTCCTTCACGAGGAAAAGTGGGTATCATATTTACCATAAATTTTTACCCTAAAACTTTTAAGTTTAAAAAAGAGACCAAACTCTGATACCACTGTTATCCCCAAGACAAACATAAGAGGGGGAGGGAGTGAATTGTGCAAGAGTATAACTTAAAAGCTATTTGATAAAATAACATTTTAAATGCTTTAGTAAATAACAAAAATGAAAGAGTTCAAGGGAAATAAATGCAAACAGAGTTTTATAATGCTTCGGCCAAAGATTCGTTGATCCCTTACTTCAACTCTCTCAAGTGTTGCTTGAGATTCTTTTTATCAACCAAAGTTTACACCAATTACTGGCTTGCCGGCACTTTTCCACTTGAGACCACCCCTCAAGTTATAATCAAATTATTTCAAGTGTAATACAACTTTAGACTAAAACTAAAGCCAAGGAAGCCTCTAAATTTATATATGAAGATAAAAAAATAAGGCTATAAAAGGTATAAATGTGAAAGGATAAATGAGAGTAAGAAGTAGAGAGATGTTTGTTACTATTGGATGATTTGAACTTCTTCTCGAGTGCCTCTATTTATAGTGTTGTAGTAGTTTCAAGTTTATGGAAGAAGTTCGGTAGTGTATCGACCATTTTTATGACCGAACTTCTTACTGCATGCTATCACCATTGTGTCCGTATACGGTCGTCAGACCACATGCTGTCAGCTCTATGTCCGATACTGTCAGTTTTGTGTCTGTAAGCAGTCAACTCTATATATGTATACAGTCACCTCTGTGTTAGTGTGCGGTCATGTGACCGTAGGCTGTTACTCGCAATCTGTTGGTTGTATATCATTTTTCTAGCTTAATTTCATTCCAAAAATACTTAACAAATACATATTAGTAACACAATTGAGTATTAATAAATGAATTATCTATTTTAGTCTCATCAAAAAATATTGTAACAAAAATAGGGTCAACATAGCGGATTGCAAAATGCGAAAGTACGTGGTGGTTATTTGCAAAACATCCATAGTACATGGTGTTTTTTTAATTTTTTATCCATTCTAGTAAGTTCAAAGTTTCAAAAAAAAATTAGGTTTGATGGAATTATTATTTTTTCAAATAAAATAAGATAATTTAATAAATTTTATATTTTAAGATGTTTTGGTTTTGTGAAATTTCATTATAATAAGTTTTGTTAGTTATGATTTTTTATGATATTATTTTTGATAAAAAAAATATATATAAGACATATTCTATTTTTATTTTTTTTCATCATTTGTTTTATGATTTCAGATTTTGCGGTAGTCATAATATAGCAATTATTTAAGAAAAAATAATGTCTATTAGTTTGTTAGGATTGGAGAGAATAATATTGTAAGGTAAAGGGAATCATAGATTATATTGTCTTAGATTTATTTATATATGGCCATATTTTGTTTCTTATATTTTAATTGCTAAATTGATGGTTGGATTTGTCAGAAGGCTATGTGGTCACATGGCAAAAAACTATACAACCAATTATCAAAAAATTATGGAAAGCCATAGGTCGAGATAAGAGTGAAAATTATTGAAAGTTCAATTTTTATATTAATAAGATATCTCCTCTTAATTAAGTTCTACATCAATTAGCATTAGTAATGTATACTTCTAATGTCATTGTGGATCTTTATATGTATAAACTTATGACCCGATCAACATTCAAATATTTCGTCTAGTAATACACTGACATATCTAGTTTATTATAGGATCCCATTTCTCCAAGGTAAAATATAAGCACAATATTGCCATCTTGACAACAATTTTAAAACCGTGAATATATTTTCACGGCTTCGTAAGCAAAAATAAAGACATTATTAGAAAACAAAAGCTTGTTACACAGGCATTTAAGGAAAAATATTGGATTGGACTCATGCTATTTTAATTTCACACAATCAACTGGGCAAGACTTAATGACCCATGTCTCGTATGTAATACCAAAAAAATCCATAAAAAAAAAAAGTAACAATGGAAAGAAAAAAATGTCGGGTTTGTTCGAGTTTATCCAAATGAGCATTATTTCTCTTTTAATTTTTTCGTTATGACAAAGACTGCCCCAGCCACAGCCACAACCACCGCCGAGACGAACACCGCAGTCTTGAGTGTTTGCAGTGCGTCCTTCTTTTCCGTTTTCTTTTGGGGTTCAACCACAGCTTCATCCTTTTTCGTCTACAATAATCAATCATTTGAGACACATATACATACGTACGAATTGTTCAAAAAGATCATGCAATAATAAACAATAATTAAGTGCAATCCTCCTCGTCGAAGTTAAGGTAACAAATATCGTAGGCATGGTAATATTTCAAACAATGTTAGATCATATAACGAAAATAAATAACTCGAAGTTAAATCAATTTTGATTAGAGCCGACAAAAGCTTTCCAATACTATACATGATAATACATTTTCAAGGCATAAAAAACTACCTCAACTTCCTTTATGGCATCTACTTGGGACGAGACGGGATCGACCTCAAGACTGTTGTTCGCAGGAGGAGTTAAATCATTTTCTACGTTGGCCGCAGGAAATGCGTGATCGGAGACATTGGGATTAATTTCATCAGCCATTTTCCTCGATCAAAAACTAAAAATATTTTTTGTTCCTTTTATTTATCTTGTTGGTTTAAATGGAAAAGAGAGAGTTAAAAAATGGGGTTGATGAAAGTTATGATCCAAGAGAAACTCTTCACGGACACGTGGCAGTCACCCCACAAAATTTCATATTTTGGATGTGTGCGAGTGAGAGTAGATTTGTCAACTACTCCTTGTCTTGTCCGGGAAAAGCTCTAAAATTTTTAACTAATTTTGCATGAATTAAATCACCAGAACATCACTCAATGGTTATGTGGTTAGGCCATTTTTTTCATTTTTTTTTTTTTTGGTGAAAACAAGTGTATATTATTTTTTTGGAAGAAAAATAACAGTAAATGAAGAAGCATAATAGTAGGAAGAAAATTTGTGAAAATAAGTGTATATGGTTTCTTACTTTTATGTTCCAAAAGTATAATTTTTTATATGAAAAAACTATTTATTTTATTAATTGATTCTATTATCAACTACTATATTTTACAACTGCCGGTGCATAAAAATATTTCATGTCCACAAATAATCGTCCAATTTCTATTTGCACATAATTTAAGCAAATTCAAAAAACAATTTTCAATTTTGAATGAAAAAGAAAATACTTATCAAATATAAACAACCCCCCCCCCACCACCACCAAAAAAAAAATCATCTGATTCTAGTTTCTAGTAATTGTAAAGACAATATTATTAATAATTTTGATTTTTGCAATGATTGATGATACAAAATCCAAATGGTACGATAATTTTCGGATCTCTAAAATGTGAAATGGAGGTATTATTTGCGTATAAACTATGGACTGAGTTATCTTTTTTACTCCTGTATCCGCACAAAATCTCTGGT